>CP054667.1:0-73072 GCA_013348765.1 Carpinus viminea
GAGAGCGGACGATGGCGACACGCGAGGCGATCCTGATGCCAAGGCGTTGCCCGTGGTCGGGCATCTCCACCAGATCGCCCGCGCCGGGCTGGTCGCGTCTGCCACGACCGCCCGCGCGCATCCTGAGAAGGCATCTTCGCTGAAGTTCGGCAGCCGCGTCCGCTGTTCGTGACCGATCCCGACCTGGTCGGCGAGCTGTGCGACGAGACGCGCTTCCGCAAGATGCCGGGGCCGGGGCTGCGCGTGGTGCGCAAGTTCGCCGGCGACGGGCTGTTCACCGCGTTCAGCGAGGAGCCCAATTGGGGCAAGGCGCACCGCATCCTGCTGCCCGCGTTCAGCCAGCGCGCGATGCGCGGCTATTTCGACATGATCGTGGAGGTGTGCGACCAGCTGGTGGCGAAATGGTCAGGGCGAGCGGCACCGACGTCGAGTCGCCGACGACATGACGCGGCTGACGCTGGATTCGATCGCGATCGCCGGCTTCGGGCACCGCTTCGGCAGTTTCGAGCGCGACGAGCTCGACAGCTTCCTGGTGGCGCTGGGCGGGCGCTGAGCGAGGCGCTGTCCACCATCACCCGCCTGCCGCTGCAGAACCGTTTCGCGAAGAAGGCGAAGGCGCAGTACGAGGCCGACATCGCCGAGATGAACGCGCTGGTCGACGGCATCATCGCCGACCGCCGGGTGAATCCCACCGACGGCAAGGACCTCCTCAACCTGATGCTGACGCGGTCGATCCGGAGACCGGCGAGGGGCTGGACGACGTCAACATCCGCTACCAGGTGCTCACCTTCCTGATCGCGGGACACGAGACGACGAGCGGGATGCTGTCGTTCGCGTTCCAGTTCCTGCTGCGCCACCCCGCCGTGCTGGCGCAATGCTACGCCGAGGTGGACCGCGTGCTGCCCGGCGACCGCGCGCCGGACTTCACCGACGTCGCCAAGCTGGAGGTGTGCGAGCGGGTGCTGAAGGAGGCGCTGCGGCTGTGGCCCACCGCCCCGTCGTTCAGCGTCGCGCCGTTCGCCGACGAGGTGATCGGCGGCAGGTACGTCATGCGCAAGGATCGCCCGGTCAACGTTCTCACCGCCGGCGCCGCACCGCCCCGGCGTGTGGGACGATCCGGAGGAGTTCGACGTCGACCGCTGGCTGCCCGACGCGGAGGCGGCGCGGCACCCGCACGCCTACAAGCCCTTCGGCAACGGCGCGCGCGCCTGCATCGGGCGCCAGTTCGCGATGGTGGAGGCGAAGATCGCGCTGGCGATGATCCTGCGCGCCTTCGCGATCAGCGATCCGCACAGCTATCGCCTGCGCATCAAGGAGACGCTGTCGATCAAGCCCGACGCCTTCACCATGCGGGTGCGGCTGCGCGGCGCGCATGAGCGGCTGCAGCTGGGGCAGGCCGAGGAGGCGAAGGCGACGGAGGTCGGCAGCGTCGCCGGCTCGGGACAGCGCTTCGCGGTCCTCTACGGCACCTCGCTCGGCACCGCGCGCGACATCGCCGAGGAGCTGGCCGAGCGGGCGCGGGTCGACGGCTTCGACGTGACGGTGCGGGCGATGGACGAGAGCCTGCGCGGCGGCGCGGCGCCGGAGGACCGCGTGATCGTGGTGGTGACCGCCACCTACAACGGCCGCGCGCCCGACAGCGCGGTGGCGGTGGAGCAGGCGCTCGACGCGGCGCAGTTCGACGGCACCGACTGGTCGGGCGCGCGCTTCGCCGTGCTCGGCATCGGCAACTCGCAATGGCCCAATTACCAGCATTTCCCCAAGCGCATCGACGCCGCGCTGGAAGCACTTGGTGCGACGCGCATCATGCCGCGCGCGGAGGCGGACGGGCAGGGCGACTTCGACGGCGCGGTCGCCGGCTTCGTGCGCGACCTGTGGCGCGCGCTGGGCGGAAGCGGGGCCGAGCGAGACGGCGGCGAGCCTGTCGCTGACGCTGGTCGATGCCGGCGACACCCGCGCCGCGGCGCTGCCGGCGCACGCGCAGCGGCTGGAGATCGTCGCCAACGAGCTGGTGCGCCCGGCGGACGGACTGTGGGACTTCGCGCTGGAGCCGCCCGCGCCGTCGACGCGGCACGTCCGGGTGCGGCTGCCGGCGGGGCAGGGCTATCACACCGGCGATCACGTCGCGGTCTACGCGCGCAACCGGCCCGAGCTGGTCGAGCGCGCGCTGCGGGTCACCGGGATCGATCCCGCGGCGCAGCTCCGGCTGTCCGGGGCGGGCGGCGCTTCAAGCACCTGCCGCTGGGCGAGACGGTGACCGCGGGGCAGCTGCTGACCGACTTCGTGGAGCTGTCCGATGCCGCGTCCAGGCGCGCGCTCGCGGCGCTGGCGGCGAGTTGTCGCTGCCCGGACACGGTCAGGCGAAGCTGGCGGCGCTGGAGGCGGATTACGATGCCGAGGTCGCGGCCAAGCGGGTGACCCTGCTCGATCTCGGCGAGCGCTTCCCCGCAGCCGAGCTGACGCTGGACGCGCTGGTCGACTGTCGGCGCCGATCGCGCCGCGCTTCTACTCGATCGCCTCGTCCCCGTCGGTCGATCCCGAGTCGCCGACCTGATCGTCGGCACCAGCGCGGCGCCCGCCTGGTCGGGCCTGGGCGAGCACCGCGGGTTCGCCTCGCCATGGCCTCGGTCGCGGCGGGCGAGCACGTCTTCGGCTACGTGCGCCGGCCCAACCCGCCGTTCGCGCCGCCCGGCGGACCCGGCACGCCGATGATCCTGATCGGCCCCGGCACCGGCTTCGCGCCCTGCTGCGCGGTTTCCTGGCCGAGCGGGCGGCGCAGGCGGCTGCGGGCGAGGTCGCGCCGAGCCTGCTCTTCTTCGGCTGCCGCCATCCCGGATCACGACTGGCTGTGCCGCGACGAGATGGAGCGCTGGCAGACGGACGGGCTGATCGAGCTGCACCTCGCCTTCTCGGCGGTGCCGGAGCATCCGTGGCGCTTCGTGCAGGACGCGATCTGGGCGCAGCAGGAGGCGGTGTGGGCGGCGATCGAGCGCGGCGCCAGCATCTACCTGTGCGGCGACGGGCGGTTCATGGCGCCCGCGGTGCGCGACGCGCTGATCCGGATCGAGATGCAGCAGCGCGGGAACGAGCACGCGCAGGGCTCCGACTGGCTGGAGCGGATGATCGGCGAGGGCCGCTTCCACCAGGACGTGTTCGGCTTCGGCAGTAGCGCCTTGCCCCGCTTCGAGCTGCGCACTGGAACTGCGGACCTGCCGTGGCACGACGCGTCTGCGCCGATCCGGCCGTTCGCGCCGGACGCCGCCAGGGTTGCGGCGTCGCTTTCACCGCGTCGGCAACGGCCGCTGCGTGGTCAATCGCCGCGGTCAGTTCTACCGCGGCTACGGCTACTGGGACGGCAATCGTTACTGGAAGGCGCGCTACCGCTATCGGAACACCTGGCGCTATCGCTAGCCGCTGACGCCGGCGCGCGGCCGATGTCGCGCGCCGGGACAGCCATCGGCCTTGAAGGAACGCGCGCAGCGGTCCAGCATTCACTCCGCAGGCGTAACAGCGCCGACGGGAGAGAGCCGATGCAGCAATTGTCCGCGATGGACGCGTCCTTCGTTTATCTGGAGACGCCGCACACGCCGATGCACATCGGCTCGGTCGCGATCTACGATCCCTCGACCGCGCCGGGCGGGTTCGTGCTTCAAGGACATCCTGAAGTTCATCGGCGATCGGCTGCGCGGGCGCGCGCAGTCGTTCCGCCAGCGGCTGGTGCGCGTGCCGTTCGACCTCGACCATCCTATTGGATCGAGGATCCCGAGTTCGACATCGAGTTCCACGTCCGCCACATCGCGCTGCCCAAGCCGGGCGACTGGCGCCAGCTGTGCATCCAGGTCGCGCGGCTGCACGCGCGGCCGATGGACCTGACCAAGCCGCTGTGGGAGTTCACCGTCGTCGAGGGGCTCGACAATATCGAGGGGCCGCCGGGCTGCTTCGCGCTGGTCAGCAAGGTCCATCACGCCGCGATCGACGGCATGTCGGGGGTCGAGATGTCGGCGGCGGTGCACGACCTGTCGCCCGACGAGCGGCGTCGGCCGCCCGACGAGCTGGCGGCCGGACGAACATGCCCAAGGTCGCCGACCTGCTCGCGCAGCTATTTCAACAGCCTGGTCCAGCCGATGCGCGTGGTGGAGACGATCGGGCGCTCGCTGCCGGGAATGGCGAAGCTGGGGCTGCAGCTGGGCAAGGGCGACGTGTCGCTGTCGGGCGCGCCCGGCGCCCAAGACGCGCTTCAACGGCAAGGTCTCCGCGCACCGGGTCTGGGACGCGGTGCCGTTCCCTGAAGGACGCGCGCGATCAGGACGCGGTGCCGGGCGCGACCGTGAACGATGTGATCCTGTCGATCGTCGGCGGGGCGCTGCGGCGATACCTGAAGGACAAGGACGAGCTGCCCAAGAGACGCTCTCCGCCGATGGCGCCGATCAGCGTGCGGCAGGAGGGGAGAAGGCCGCGCTGGGCAATCTCGTCTCGGCGATGGTGGTGGGGCTGGGCACGCAGGTGGAGGACCCGCTGGAACGGCTGCGCTTCGTCCACGAGGAGGCGACCAATTCCAAGGCGATGACCAATGCGGTCGGGGCCAAGACGCTGTCGAGCTATTCGGAGCTGATGCCGAGCGCGCTCGCGGGGCTGGCGGCGCGGCTCTACACCCGCGTCGGCGCGGCGAACGCGCACGCGCCGGTCTACAATTGCGTGGTCACCAACGTGCCGGGCAGCCGCGTGCCGCTCTATTTCTGCGGGGCGCGGATGGTCGCGATGTTCGGCACCGGCCCGGTGTTCGACGGGATGGGGCTGATCAATGCCCGGTCTACAGCTACGGCGACACGATCGCGGTCAGCTTCACCAGCGATCGCGGCATGATGCCCGATCCGGACGCCTATGCGCAGGCGCTGCGCGATGCCTTCGCGGCGCTGAAGGCGGCGGCGCTGAAACCAAGCTGGCCGCTGCCGGTTGAGCAGAACGACAACAAACCTGCGCCCAAGAAGCGCGCGCAGCAGCCAAAGGAGCGAAGTGATGGCGATCGAGAAAGAGCAGATCGACAAGGCGGCCAACCGCACCAAGTCCGCCACCGACCAGGCGGCGAACGCGGCCAAGGACGCGACCGACCGGCTGCGCGAGGGCGCCGAGAAGGGGCGCGCGGCGTTCCAGGATCACGTGGTCGAGCCGGCCAAGCGCGCCGGCGCGGCGATGAAGGAATCGGGCGAGCGCGTGGCGGAGGGTTCCAAGTCGGTCGGCCTGAAGCTGCTCGACCAGGCCGAGCAGAACGCGCACGAGGCGTTCGCCGCCATGCGCGCCGCGGCGAGCGCGAGCGACCTGTCCGAGGTCATGAAGATCCAGGGCGATTTCCTGCGCGAGCAGGGTCAGCGTTCGATGGCGCAGGCGCGCGAGGTCAGCGAGCTGATCATGCAGTTCGGTCGCGATGCCGTGGCGCCGCTGCGGCGGCGCAGGGCGGACCGACAACAACGAGACCCACGTCACGGCCGCGTGCCGGTGAGGTATCGGTTCAGGCGTGCCCGGCGCTCGGATAGAAGAGCGCGCGCATCCGCGACGATCGAACGGGCGCCACTCGCCTTCCGGCAGCGAGAGCCGGTCGGCCACGGCGTAGAGTACCGCCGGGTTGACGCCGAGCCCGCAATGGCTGCCGTGCACCTCGATGTTGTCGCTGTTCTCGGCGAACGGCTCGACGCAATTCTGCCAGGCGACGACCCCGTCCTCACGGCTCCAGATCGCGGTGGACGGCACCGGCGGCGGCGTGGCGCTCTCGCTCAACTGGCTGCGGGTGTGCTTGTCGTCGAGCCGCTGCCCGGTCAGCAGTTCGTAGGGCGCGCCACGTTGGTCGCGCGCGGGCTGCCCGTGAAGGGCGAGCCGAGCGAGATCACCTGCCGCACCGCGTCCGGCACGCGCCGGCTGACCAGCCGCGCCATGACGCCGCCCAGGCTCCAGCCGACCAGCGACCTTGCGCCCGGTCAGCTCGTGCACTGCGTTGAGCCGGTCGACCAGCTTCTCGCCCTCGCGCCCGATCGCCTTCGGGCCGAGATTGCGGTGCGCGTCGTAGCCGAGCCAGGTAACGCCGCAGCACCGCCGTGGACGCGTCGGTGGTGATGAACCGGCAGCACCAGCACTGGCCCATCGCCGCGCGGTGCGCGTCGCCAGCAGCGGCGCGGCGACCGGCAGCGTGCGAGCCCACCAGCCATCGCGCGCGGCAGCTCGGTCAGCGCGAGCAGGCGGAGGGGCGCGACCGGCGCCCGCGCGGTCGAGCAGGGGGGCGGTGGCCATCGTCAGGTCCTTTCAGTGCAGCATCAACGTGCTGCGCGCGATGTTCATTGATTCAAAGGCGAATGCGCATCGTGGCGGCGGCGCGCGGGCGTCGAGGCTGAGGATGGCGAGGTCGTGCGCCACTCCATCGCGGCCGCGCACTTGATCCTTCAGCAGCGCCTCGGCCCGAAAACCCAGTCCCTCGAACAGCGCGATCGAGCCCTGCTGGTCCGGCGTCATCTGCGCCGTCAGCTTGGCAGGCCCGTGGCCGCGCGACGGCGAACAGCGCCTGAGCAGGTCGCGGCCGAGCCGTGGCCGCGCGCCGCGACCAGCAGCCGCACCTCGCCGACGTGCGCGCTCCAGCCGAGCGGATCGCGCACCAGCGCCGGTGCCGACACCACCACCGTCCGCCACCGCGACGAGGCTGTCGATCCAGCCCTCCGCGATCGCGTCGAGCCAGGCGGCGATCACGCGCGGGTGGCGCAGGTCGCGGCCGAGGAACAGGAGGTCGTGCTCGGGCAGCGCGCGCGGCAAAGGCTCATCGCCATCGTCGCGGTCGCGGGGCGAAGCGGCGGATGGTATGCGTAGCGTTCGCCGAGTCGAGCCTCCAGCCAGCCGAGTTTCGGCCACAGCCGCTTCACCGCATTGCCGCCGGCGACCAGGCTGACGTGGCCGCCCTTCAGCATCACCTCCTGCTTGTCGCTCGAGCCGATCAGGTCGAGCAGCGGGGCGGAGGCGGCGCGTGGGACGATATGGTCGTGCTCGGCGGCGACGTGGAGGAAGGGGGCGGTCACGCGGGTCAGGTCGACCGTGCGCCCGCCGACCTCGAACGTGCCGGCGAGCAGGCGGTTGTCCCACAGCAACTGCTGGTGGTCTGGCGGAAATACTCGCCGGCGAGCGGCACGAACTCCTCGTCCCAGCGCGATCGACCAGGCGGATGTTGGCGGCGACCCGCGCGCCGGGGCGCAGCATGTCGAAGGCGGTGTAGAGATAGTCGCCGGGCAGTTGCCGAGCGTGTCGACCAGCCGGTCGACGTCGAAGAAGCGGCGGTCGGCCCACGCCTGGAACATCTCCATCCGCGAGAAATCGACCGGCGTGGTGAAGGTGACCCCCTCCAGCGCCGCCCACAGCAGCGACAGCACGCCGCCGAAGCAATAGCCGACGACCGTCACGTCGTGCTCGCCGTTTCCGCCTTCACGCGCGACGGCGGGCAGGAAGTCGAGGACGTAGCTCCAGCGTCAGGTGCGCTCGTCGGGCGCGGCGCCTCCCAGTCGAGCATGAACACGTCGAAGCCGGCGTCGAGCAGATACTCGACCAGGCTCTGCCCCGGCACCATGTCGAAGATGTAGCCGCGGTTGGTCGTCGCCATGACCAGCAGGATCGGCACGCGGTACACGTCGTCGACGCGCGGCGGTAGTGGTAGAGCCGCATCGTGCCGCGCTCGACGCGCCGCGCTGGGCATTGGCGGCGAGCGCGCGCGCCCTCCGTCCGCTGGCCTGCGCTCGGTGCGGCCGCGTGTGGCGCGTGCATCGCGCGAACTCGGGCAGCGCGCGCTCGCCGCCGCTTCGCCATCTTCTCCCATTCGCCCAGCATGTCGCGGAAGAGGTCGGCGGGTGCGCCGTTCACGCGTGGAAGGCACGCTCGATCGGCGTCCGCGCGTCGCCGACGCCGCGCCGTTGTTCGGGTCTCCCCATTCGCCCAGCAGCACGCCATCGTGCAGCCCCAGCATCGCGTCGCAGTCGGAGGGGGGACGGCGCGTGTCAGGCGGGTTGCGCGCGGCGACCGACGGGCACCGGCCCGGTCGGCGTCACGTCCAGCGTCGCGTCGCCGCCGAGCGCGAGAGCGTCACGCGGTTGGAGGCGCGACCAGAGCTGCGTCGCCAGCGTGCGCTGCGCGGTGTAGAGCGAGCGCTGCGCGTCGAGGCTGGAGAGGAAGGTCTCGATCCCGCCCCGGTAGCGCTGCGTTGACCAGGAGCGCGCGTGTCGGCGGCGGCAGCGAATTGCGGCGGTTGGCGCCGAGCTGCGGCGATCGTGCCTGCGCGCCAGCGCGTCCGCGGTCTCGCGGAAGGCGACTGGATCGCGCGCTCGTAGCTGGCGAGCGCGGCGTCGCGCTGGGCGCGGGTGTAGGCGACGTTGGCGCGCCCGCGCCGGCGCGGAAGATCGGGTAGTTGACGTTGGCCGAGCCCGAATAGTTGAACGCGCCGCCGGTGAAGAGCGAGGTCAGCGCGTCGACTGCTGGCGAAGCCGACCAGGCCGGTCAGCGAGATGCGCGGGAACAGCGCGGCGCGGGCGGCCCCGATCTCGCATTGGTGGCGCGCAGCTCGTACTCCGCCTGCACCACGTCGGGGCGCAGCGCAGGATGCGCGCTGTCGAGCCCGGCGGCAGCGCGGCGACGGCGGCGCCTCGTCGTCGATCGAGCGGGCAGCAGCGCGCCTCGACCGGCTGCGCCGACCAGCAGCTGGAGCGCGTTGACGTCCTGCGCCAGCGTGCGCTGCTCGGCGAGGTCGGCCTCGGCGCGTGGCGAGCACCTGCTCGGCCTGGCGGACGTCGGTGCGCGGGGCGATGCCTCCAGCGCGCGCGTCGTGAGGCGGACGCTCTGCGCGGCGACGGCGGTGTCTCGGCGACCTTGCAGCAGCGCGGTCGGCGGCGTAGTGAGCCACGGCGTCGGCGATGTCGCCGACCAGCGTCAGCAGGTGCGCGCGCCGCCTCGGTCGAGAGCGAAATAGCGGTCAGCGCGCGCTGAGCGAGCGGACGCGGCCGAACAGGTCGAGCTTCGAACGCGGTCGCGAGCCGACCGATGGCGCTGCCGCGCGCCGCCGACGACGATGGTGCCGACGTGGTGCCGGTGCCGCCGGTGCCGGTGCCGCCCGCCGCGTACCGTGCCCGTGCCGGTGCTGGTCCGCCGCCCGTGCCCGTCGTCCGCCGGTGCCGGTGCCGCCCGTTGCTGCCGCCGGTGCCGGGTCGTGCTCGCGCCGTGCCGCCGCCGGAATAGCTGTAGCGGCCGGTGGCGTCGAGCTGCGGGAACAGGTCGGCGCGCTGGATGCGATACTGCGCGCGCGCGGCGACGATGTTGGCGGCGGCGACGCGCAGGTCGCGGTTGTTGGCGAGCGCCTGGTCGATGATCCGCTGCAGGCGCGGGTCGGTGAAGACGGTGGTAGGTGATCGCGGCAGCGCCTCCGACTGGCGGAGGCGTCGCCGACTGGCCAGCCAGGACCGGCATCGGGCAGGTAGGCGGCCAGCGAGCAGGGCGGCAGCAGGGCGAGGCGCATCGCGCCCGTACTTGCGCGCGAGCAGTCCTCAGGAGGGAAGCGAGGCGCGAGGAACGGGGAGGCGCATGGGCTCCGGCAGCGCGGGGCGGCGGGCGGGGCGGGCGCGGCAGCCGCGGCGTCGTCGCCGCGTCGTCATCGGCGCGCTTCGGCTGCTGGATCGGCTGCCGCGCAGCTTGGCGATGCCGTCGCGCACGCCGCGGCGGACCAGGACGAAGAACAGGGGATGTAGAAGATCGCCAGGATCGTCGCGGTCAGCATGCCGCCGATCACCGCCGTGCCGATGGCGATGCGGCTGTTGGCGCCGGCGCCGGTCGAGATGGCCAGCGGCAGCACGCCGAAGATGAAGGCGAGGCTGGTCATCAGGATCGGCGCAGGCGGATCGCGCGCCTCCAGCGCGCGTCGATCACGCGCGCGCCCTTGCGCTCGGCCTGTTCGGCGAACTCGATCATCAGGATCGCGTTCTTCGCCGCCAGCCCCATCGTCGTCAGCAGGCCGATCTGGAGGTAGACGTCGTTGGTGAGCCCGCGCAGCGTCACCGCGACGATCGCGCCGATCAGCCCCAGCGGGATGACCAGCAGCACCGCGAGCGGGATCGACCAGCTCTCGTACAGCGCGGCCAGGCACAGGAAGACGACGAGAGCGACAGGCGTAGAGGATCGGCGCCTGCCCGACGACAGCCGCTCCTGATAGGACAGGCCGGCCCAGGCGATGCTGGTGCCCGGGATCTGGCTGGCGAGCTGCTGGATGCGGTCCATCGCGTCGCCCGAGCTCTGCCCCGGCGCGGCCGACCCCTGGAATTCGTAGGACGGCATGCCGTTGAAGCGCGACAGCGTGGTCGGCGCCTGCCCAGCCGGTCGTCGCGAAGGAGGAGAAGGGCGCCATCTGCCCGTTCGACCCGCGCACGAACCACTGGTTGAGGTCGTCGGCTGCGACCGGTAGGGCGCGTCGCCCTGGACGTAGACGCGCTTGACGCGGCCGCGGTCGACGAAGTCGTTGACGTACGCGCCGCCCCAGGCGGTCGACAGCGTCGAGTTGACGTCGCCTGGGTCAGGCCGAGCGCGGCCAGCTTCTGCTGGTCGACGTCGACCTTCAGCGTCGCGATGTCGGGCAGCTCGGTCAGGCGCACGCCGACGAGCTCGGGATCGCGTTGGCGGCGGCGAGCAGCTTGTCGCGCGCGCGGCGAACTCGGTCTGGCTCATGCCGCCGGTGTTCTGCAGCTCCATGGTGAAGCCGTTCGACTGGCCGAGGCCGCGGATCGCCGGGCGGCACCAGCGCGAAGACCTGCGCGTCGCGCAGGCCCGGAACGCGCCCGACGCGCGCTGCACGATGGCGTCGGCGGTGTTCTCCTTGCCCTCGCGGTCGGCCCAGTCCAGCGCGAGGAAGCCCTGGCCGGTGTTCTGCCCGCTGCGCCGCCGCCGCCGCCGCCCGCGACGGTGAACATGGTGCGACGTTCTTGCCCTCGCTGCTGGCGAAATAGCTCGACCTCCGCTGCACCTCGAAGGTGCGGTTCTGCGTCGCGCCGGCGGGCAGCTGGAACTGGACGATCGCGCCGCCCTGGTCCTCGGTCGGCAGGAAGCCGGTGGCAGCGCAGGAACAGCACCGCGAGCAGCGCCACGCGGCGTAGATGCCGAGAGGAACAGCCATTTGCGCGACGATCTTCTTGACCGCGTCGACGTAGCGGTCGCTGGTGCGGTCGAACCAGTTGTTGAAGCCGTCGCGCGCGGGCGAAGAAATGCGCCACCTTGGGGAATTTGCGGCCCAGCCAGCCGTCCTCGACCGGATCGCCGTTCTCGTCCTGCTTCTTCTGCTTCAGCAGCGTGGCGGTGAGCGCGGGCGAGGATCAGCGCGACCAGCACCGACAGCACCATCGCCGACACGATGGTGAGCGAGAACTGGCGGTAGATGACGCCGGTCGAGCCGCCGAAGAACGCCATCGGCAGGAACACCGCCGACAGCACCAGCGCGATCGCGACCAGCGCGACGGTGATCTCGTCCATCGACTTGATCGTCGCGTCGCGCGGCGTCTTCTCGGGATCCTCCTCCATCAGCCGCTCGACGTTCTCGACGACGACGATCGCGTCGTCGACGAGCAGGCCGATCGCGAGCACCAGCCGAACAGCGTCAGCGTGTTGATCGAGAAGCCGGCGAGGTAGAACACCGCGAACGTGCCGAGCAGCACGACCGGCACCGCGATCGTCGGGATCAGCGTCGCGCGCCAGCTCTGCAGGAAGACGAACATGACGATGACGACGAGGATGATCGCCTCGATCAGCGTCTTCACCACCTCCTCGATCGACAGCTTGATGTCTGTATTGGCGTAGCCGGGCGGGAAGTTTGGCGACGCGCGATCTCCGCCTTGACCAGCTCGGCGGTCTTCAGCGCGTCGGCGCCGGGCGCGAGCAGCACGGCGATGCCCGGCGCCGGGATGGCGGTTGACGCGGCTGCGCGCGGCGTAGCTCTCGGCGCCGAGCTCGACAGCCGACGTCGGAGATGCGGACGGTGGCGCCGTCGTTGGTGCGTCTTGAGGATGATGTTGCGGAACTGCTCGGGCGTCTGGAGGCGCGACTGCGCGGTGACGACGGCGTTCAGATACTGCGTGTCGGGCGAGGCTGGCCGCCGATCTCGCCGGCGGCGACCTCGGTATTCTGGTTCTGGATGGCGGTGATGACGTCGACGGCATCAGCTGGACGCGTTGAGCTTGGCCGGATCGAGCCAGATGCGCATCGCATATTGCGAGCCGAAGACGTTGGTGTCGCCGACGCCCTGATGCGGCCGAGCGGGTCCTGGAGGTTCGAGACGAGATAGTCGCGACGTCCTGGTTGGTCAGCTTGTCGGTCTCGTCGTAGACGCCGACGATCAGCAGGAAGTCCGGGTTCGACTTGCGGACGATCAGGCCTGCTGCTGCACCTGCTGCGGCAGGCGGCTGACCGCCTGCTGCACCTGGTTCTGGACCTGCACCTGCGCGATGTCGGGATCGACGCCCTTCTCGAAGGTGGCGGTGATCGTCACCTGGCCGCGCGACGACGACGAGCTGAAATAGAGCAGGCCGTCGATGCCGGTCAGCGTCTGCTCGATGACCTGCGTGACGGAGTTCTGGATCGTCTCGCGTTGGCGCCGGGATAGGTGGCGCGGATCGACACCTGCGGCGGCGCGACGTCGGGATATTGCGCGATCGGCAGGCCCATGATCGCGCCGATGCCGCCAGCATCACGATGATCGCCAGCACCCAGGCGAAGATGGGGCGATCGATGAAGATGCGGGACATCATGGCGTCAGCCGCCCTTGCCCTTCTCCGACTGCATCCGCCTGCTGCGCGGGCGGGCGACGCGCTGCGGCGTGTTGGCGGGACCGGCTTGACGGCTGGCCCGGCGCAGCTGCGAGGCCCTGCGTGATGACGGTCGCCGGTTCAGCCGTCGGTCACGACCCAGAAGGCGCCCTGCGCGCGGTCGGCCTTGACCGTCTTCTGCTGCGCCTTGTTGCCGGCCGACGACGTGACCGGTGGCGTTGCCCTGCGGATCGCGCGCTGACGCCTGCTGCGGCACCAGGAAGGCGCCCTGCTGGATCGACTGGTCGAAGCGGGCGCGCACGAACATGCCGGGCAGCAGCAGCCCCTGCGGATTGGGGAAGCGCGCGCGCAGCGTCACGGTGCCGGTCTGACTGACCACGCCTCGGAGAACTCGACGTGCCGACCTGGCCGTAGTCGCTGCCGTCTTCCAGCAGCAGGCGCACGGCGCGCGGGGCGACGTGCGCGGCCAGCGAGCGGCGCGCAGCGCCAGCATGTCGGCGGAGGATTGCTGGATGTCGACGAAGATCGGGTCGAGCTGCTGGATCGTGGTCAGCGGATCGGTCTGCGTCGCCGAGACCAGCGCGCCGACGGTGAACAGCGAGCGCCCGATGCGCCCGGTGATCGGCGCCGGCACGGTGGTGAAGCGCAGGTTGAGAGCTGTGCCGCGGGTCTGGCGCACTGCGGCTGGTCGCCTGGCGCGCGCCTGCGCGGCGTTGGTGTAATCCTGCTTGGACACCGCCTCGATCGCGGCGAGCGGGCGGTAGCGCTCGCCTGCAGGCGCGTCGCCTCGGCATTGGCGCGGGCGCTGGCGACGTTGGCACCGCCTCATTGGCGGCGGCGCGATAGAGGCGCGGATCGATCTGGTAGAGCGGCTGCCCCTGGCGGACGATCGAGCCTTCGGTGAAGAAGCGGCGCTGGATCAGGCCGGAGACCTGCGGGCGCACCTCCGAGCTCTGGAAGGCGACGACACGTCCGGCGAGTTCGGTCGGCAGCGGGACGGCAGTGGGCTGCACGATGACGTAGCCGGCGGTGATCGGACCGCGGTTCGCGCCGCCCTTGCCCGCGCCCTTTTCCTGATCGCTGCCGCCACTGCGGGCAGCAAGCATCACGCTACCCACCACGACCGACAGACCGGGGCGCCGAAGCACCCGCATCATCCTACGCAAAACCGGCACCACCCGCACAAATCCGGTCGCCTAATGCCCGCTCCGACGGATTGGTTGCAAGTGCTGCCGGAATTTATTGTGCAAGTGCGAAGGTCAGGCCGCGATCACCACCACGCTGACGTTGTCGGAACCGTCGCGGGCGAGCGCCTCGGCGACGAGTGCGTCCGCCGCCGCGTCCGGCTCGCGGGCGAGGCAGGCGGCGATCGCGTCGTCCTGCACGCGGTGGCTGGAGCCCGTCGGAGCAGAGCAGGAAGCGATCGCCCGGCGACCACGTCCACGCTGACGCTCTCCACCGCCAGGCACTCGGCCGCGCCGATCGCTTGCGTCACGACGTGCGCCTGCGGTGATCGGCGGCGCGAGCGGCGGAGAGCAGCCCGGCGTCGACCATCTCCTGCACCACGCTGTGATCGCGCGTCAGCCGCGTGACCGTGCCGTCGCGCAAGCGGTAGGCGCGGCTGTCCGCCAGCAGGCGAGTGCGCCTACGCGCCGTCGAGCGACAGCGCGACCACGGTCGCGCCGCTGCCGGACACTGCGCCGGACCTCGGCGTCCGCCTGCTCCAGCGCGGTGCGCAGCGCGGCCGGGGCGGGGCGATCGAGCCGGGCGAGGGCGCCCACCACCAGCCCGGCGGCGGCGTCGCCGCGGGCGTGCCCGCCCATGCCGTCGGCCACCGCCCACAGTCCTGTTCAGGCGCATCGAGCACGCGATCCTCGTTGATCGAGCGCACATGGCCGACATGGGTGCGGGCGGCGGAGCGCGGCGTCGTGCTCGCGGGGCGGGTGCCGCCGCGCAGCCAATGGCCGATCACCGCGACTGCGCCTCGGCCGCGCCATAGGCACGGATGTACGCGCGATCGAGCAGAGCCCTCCACGCTGTCGAGCTGTGCCGTCAGATCGGCATGGCGGTCTCCACCTCCTGCCACTGCAGGCGCGGCGCGGCGCTGCAGCAGTCCGGCCTTGGGCGTGACGGCGGCATCGATCGCGCTCGGGCGGAAGGCGTCGACGGCTGCGCGCAGCGACGCCTGCAACCCCGCGAAGCTGGCGCCGAGGTGGCGCTTGATGTCCTCGAACGAGGCCTTGAGCGCCGCCGGCCCCGACAGGAACCCCGCCGGTGCGGAGGAGAGCAGGTCGATCGCCAGCCGCTGCGAGGGCGCCCATTTGAACGGATTGTTGTTGGCGCCGCCGATCGTCGTCTTGGTCAGGTGATAGCGTGCCCGCGCGTGCTCGCGCTCCGCCATCAGGTCGCCGATGCCGAGCACCATCTGGCGGTAGACGGCGCCGGCGCGGCGCATCACCTCGGCGGCCTCTCCTCGTTGGCGAAGTAGGACGGGTCGAGGCCCGCGCCCTCGCAGAAGGCCTCCAGCAGCGATCCCTCGCCGGTGACCAGCGGCAACGCGGGGCGTCGGACCAGTCGGACGGCACGCTGACGCTGTCGCCGAGCGGAGGCGTCAGCACCATCGTCCGGTTCTCGCCGCCCGGCGCGAAGCGCTCGTCGGCGGCCGCGCTGGCGGCGAGCGATAGCGGCCGAGCCGGATGGTGCGCGGCAGGTCGAGCCGGATCGGCTCGACCTTCCGGCAGGCGGTCGCCCGAGTCGTCGTCGAAGGTGCCGTTGGCGCCGGTGCAGGTCAGTGTCAGCACCTCGGCGTCGCCGAGCAGTTCGCAGTGCCAGCGCGAGATCTCGCAGTCGGGATCGGGGATCGACCAATCGGCGGTGGGATCGCGGCCGATCCGCAGCTGCCGTCGCGCAGCAGCCGCGCGTCGATCGGCTGGATCGCGTCGGCCTGATCCGGGCATGAACAGCCATCAGGCGGCCTTTCGGGCGGCGACAATGGTGGCGGTGGCGGCGCGCTCGGCTTCAGCTGGGCGGTCGGCGTGGTGAGCAGTGGCTCGAGCGCGGCAGCGCGTTGAAGGCGTCGAACGCCTGACCGATCTCGTCGCGGCGGCGATGGTCCAGGAAGGCGAGATCGCCCGTCGCCATGTCGTCCAGCGCCTTGCGCAACCGCCGCAGCGGCGCGCGATCAACGCGGCCGGAGAGCCAGCCCACCAGCAGCACCGCCGCCATGACGATGGCGGCGAGCGCCAGCATCGCACCGCGGGTGGTGGCCAGCGCGGCGTCGAGACCCTCAGCTTCAGGACGAGGTCGACCTTGCCGAAGTCGGCGCCGGCGTAGCGCAGCGGCGGCGAAGCGATACCCGTCGGCGAGCGCCGTCTGTGCGCTCGCGGGGCGATGTAGCGATGGCGGATCAGCGAGCGATCGCTTGCCGCGCGAACCCAGCCGCGATCGTCCACCACCACCAGCGACTTCACGTCGGCATCGCGCGCGGCCGAGTCCACGAACGCCTGCAGCGGCGCCCAGTCCTGCTGCGACGGCGGCAGGCCGGCGTTGTCGGCGGCGAGCACGGCGGCATTGCCGGCGACGAAGGCGGTGATCGAGCTGCCCGAGGTGGTCGCCATCCGCTCCAGCGCGGCCTGCTGCCGGTCGAGCGCCAGCGTCACCGTGCCGCCCAGCGCGACCGCGGTGGTCGCGGCGAGCGCGAGCGGCAGCTTGACGCGCAGCGCGAGGCCGCGGCGGCGCACCGGCTCGTCCTCCACGGCCAGCTCGCGCGCGATCGCCTGACGCAGCGCCTCACCGTCGGCGAAGCGCGCCTCCGGCTTCTTGGCGAGCAACCGCTCGACGATGAAGCGCAGCCTTGGGACAGTCGCGCACCAGTTGCTCGATCGGCGCGGCGGCGCTGCGCGATCTGGATGGCGAGCGTCGCCAGTGCTGCCGGCGAAAGGCGACCTGCCGGTCACCATCTCGTAGAGCACGACGCCGAGCGAGAAGAGGTCGGCGCGCGCGTCCACCGGCAGGCCGAGCGCCTGCTCCGGGGCTCATGTAGCGCGGGGTGCCGATCACCTGGCCGACCTGGTGCGGCGGTTGAGGTGCGGATCGTGTCGCCGACGCGAGCTACTCCGAAATCGAGCAGTTTCACGCAGCCGTCGGTGGAGACGATGATGTTCGACGGCTTCACGTCGCGGTGCACGATGCCGAGCTTGTGCGCATGTCCCAGCGCGTCGGCGAGCTGCATGCCGAGGCGCAGCACGCGCTCCGGCGGCATGCGGCCGTGGGTGGCGAGCACGGTGTCGAGCAGCTGCCCTCCACCAGCTCCATGGCGATGTAGGTGACGTCGTCCGCCTCACCCACGTCGTAGATGGTGGCGATATTGGGGTGCGACAGGATGCCGGCGGCGCGCGCCTCGCGCACGAAGCGCTCGGCGATGTCGGGGTCGCGGCGATACTCGGCTTCAGCGCCTTGATCGCGACCGCGCGCCCGATGCTCGTGTCCTGCGCGCGATAGACCTCCGCCATCGCGCCTTCGCCGAGGCACGATGCGATCTCGTACCGCCCAACCATTCCCGCCATGCGTCCCGTTCTCGTCTTTTGCTCCGGATCGGAGCGGGCTAGCGGGTGCGCGTTAAGATGATGTTGTCACCGGGTGCGCACCGCCTGCGCGATGCGCTCGGCGCGAGATCGCGCTGGATCAGCGGGTTGGCAGGATCGAGCGCGCGGCGCGCGCAGCAGGCCGACCGCCTGCGCCACCTTGCCGCCGTTGAGGCGCGGCGGCGCGCAGCGACTGCGGCCGCGGCGGGGTTGGCCGGGGGCGAGCGGCGACAGGAGCGCCGGTGCGGTCTTGTCGGCGCGGGGCTTCGGCGGCCCTGCTTGGCCTTGCTGCTCGGCGCGAGGCGGCGGGCGGCGGCGTGGGGCGGGGGGCCTCGCCCGGGATCTTCAGCGTGGTGCCGGCGGTCAGCGACGCGGGCACGGCGATGCCGTTGTAGCGGGCAAGCTGGTAGCTCTTGAGCCGGTTGCCGAGGAAGCGCTGCGCCAGCTCCAGCATCGTCTCGCCCGGCTTCACCTTGTGCAGGGAAGCTCTGCGGTCGAGCAGCTCGACCGGTCCTTCTCAGCGATCGCGCAGCACCAGCGCGCCCGGATCGGTCGGGGCGCGCTTCAGCACGGCCTTCAGCTCCTTGCGCGCGGCCGCTTCCTGCCCGGCGTCGAGCAGTGTCACCACCCGATCGACGCTCGTCGGCAGCCGGCGGGGCGGAGGCGTTGCTTGGCCCGCCGGCGCAGGCGGCCAGCGTCAGGCCGAGGGTGAGGACCAGCAACCGCGTCTTCATGCACGCAACCTTTCGGTGGAAGGGGAATCGGCCAGCCGCGCCGCCAGGCCGTCGCGGTCGGCGACGAAGGCGCGGAAGGCGGCCCCGGAGAGGGGGCGGGCGAAATAATAGCCCTGGTAGTGGCAGCAGCCGTGGCGGCGCAGCCAGGCGTATTCCTCCGCCCGCTCGACACCCTCCGCCAGCACGCCGATGCCGAGGCCGTGGCCCCAGCGCCAGGATCGAGCGGCAGATCGCCTGGCTGTCGCGCCGCTCGTCGACGCGGGTCACGAACTCGCGGTCGATCTTCAGCTTGTCGAAGCCGAGCGTGCGCAGCGTCGGAGAGGCTGGAGAAGCCGGTGCCGAAATCGTCGATCGCGATGCTGACGCCGAGCAGGCGCAGCTGCTCGAACAGGGTGGTGGCGAGGCCGCCGGTCGCGCCGTCTCGGTCAGCTCGATCTCCAGCGCGGCGGCGTCGAGGCCGTGGCGGGCGAGCGCGCGGGCGACGCGCGCGCGAGCTCGGGTCGCTCGAGCTGGTGGCCCGACACGTTGATCGCGACGCGAAGTCCGTCGAGCCGGTCGGCGGCCCAGCCGCGCGCCTCGCGCAGCGCGGCGTTGAGCACCCAGGCGCCGACCTCGTCGGCGAGGCCCCACCGCCTCGATCACCGGAATGAACTGTCCGGGCGGGATGTTGCCGCGTTGCGGATGCGCCAGCGCAGCAGCGCCTCCGCGCCGCATACGCGGCCGGCGGCGGCGTCGATCAGCGGCTGGAAGGCGAGGGTGAACTCGCCGCGCGCCACCGCCTGCCGCAGGTCCTGCTCCAGCCCGTAGCGCTCGCGCGCGGCGACGACACGGATCGCTCGCCTCGCCCCCGCCGAGGCAGGCGTAGCCGCGCGACAGCAGCAGCGGGCTGTTGCCGTCGAGTGGATAGCTGACCTGCGCCGTGGTGACGCCGGGGATCAGCGTGCGACCGTCGACCACCAGCTCGGTGCCGAGCGCGTAACCGAGGGCAGCGAAGGGCGCCGCGTCGGCATCGCCGCCGTACCACACCGCGAAGCGGGCGCGGTCGACCTGCGCCGGAACGGAACCAGCCCACCATCTTGGTCAGAGCCGGTCGCAAAGGCCGCGAGCACGCGCTTCGGCAAAGGCCTGGTCGAAGGCATAGAGCCGATCGAAGTCGGTGAAGGCGACGATGCCGAGCGTGCCGGCGCCGTCAGCGGCGATCCGCTCGAACAGCGGCTCGCGCGTGGGCAGGCCGGTGACGAGGTGGCGCTGCGCCTGGCGCTCGGGTCGCCACCGGCGCCGGCCGATCGTTCCACCACGCCACCGCGTCCGAGCACGCCCGCAGCGAGCGCGGCCAGACCTGGCGACAGGCCACCGACGCAGGCGGCACCCCCTGCGGCGAGCGCGGTCGCGAGCGCCCCGGTGGCGCCGGAGGAGAGGTGTCCTGCCTTCACATGCGATCCCGTCGGTCCGGAGCGGAGGCGTAGGCGCGATTGCGCAACAATCCCTTAACGGCTGGACGCTGCGGCCGATTTGCCCGAAATGGCGAAACCGCGCGCCGGGTGGCGCGTTGCAGCGACCGCGGAACCACGACTCGGAATTACACGAGCGGTTTCGTCGTGAAAGGGGTCGGGGTGGCGTTCTCGGTACGGCGGCAATACTGGCTGGCGATGGCGATCGTGGCGACCGCGCCGCGCTTGCGGCGCACAGCTGTCGAAGCCGGGCACCGCGCCTGCGACCGGCCCCGATGCGCCGCGTCCCACACCCACGCCCACCGGCGAGCCCGACGGGAGCGGCCCGATCGTGCCGGAGGCGGAGTTCGACGCCGCGCTGCCGCCGCTCTCGGGCGACATCAACGCGCCGCTGGAGCCGATGCCAACGACGAGCGCGCCGACGCGCCGCAGGTGGCGACGCCGCTGCCGGATACGGACACCACGCTGGCGCCGACCGGCCCGGGCAGCCGCTTTCGCCGCTCAAGCTTCAACGCTCCAGCCGCTGGCCGCCGCCGCCGACATCAAGGACGCCGACGCGCCCGAGCTCCGCTACGAGACGGTGGTGCGTGGCCTGGACCCGGTCAAGCTGACCGATGAGTTCAAGTCGCTCTCCGCGCTGGAGAAAGGCGGCGGCAAGGCGGCGAACGCGACGCAGGTAAACGCGCGCGCCAAGGAGGACGAGGCGCTGGCGGTGCGGCTGATGAAGTCGCTCGGCTATTACGACGCGACGCCATCTCCACCATCGAGACGATCCCGAAGCGCCGGTCGCCTGCGCGCGCGATCGTCAGCGCGTATCAGCTCTCGATCGGTGACGGTGGCGGCCGCCGACCGACTGCCGCCCGACCTGGTCCGCCGGCGCGAGCTGCTCGCTGCAAGGTGGGCGACCCGATCGAGGCGGCGCGCGTCCAGG
Source organism: Carpinus viminea (assembly GCA_013348765.1). NCBI lineage: Eukaryota > Viridiplantae > Streptophyta > Magnoliopsida > Fagales > Betulaceae > Carpinus > Carpinus viminea. The sequence goes on from CP054667.1 coordinate 20,512, forward strand.
GTGCGAGGCGAACGTCGCGCTGACGCTGCCGCAGCAGGGCTATCCCTTCGTCGAAGTGGCAGCGCGACATCCTGCTCGACGATGCGACGCTGAAGGGTGACTACACGCTGCCGGTGACGACACCGGGCCCGCGCTCCTCCTTCGGAGGGCTGCAGACGAAGGGCGACGCGGTCTTCGCGCTCGATCACCTGAACGTCTTCCCGCGCTTCAAGCAGGGCGATCTCTACGACGTCCGCAAGACCGACGACCTGCGCGACGCGCTGGTCGCGACCGGGCTGTTCGACGGCGTCGCGGTGGAGCCGGTGCGCACCGGCCAGGCGGGGCCGGACGGGACCGAGCTGGTCGACCTCATGGTCACGCAGAACAAGGGCAAGTGGCGCTCGCTCGCGGCTACGGCGGCACGGCGAGGGCTTCAAGCTGGAGGGGACATGGACCCACCGCAACCTGTTCCCGCCCGAAGGCGCGCTGACGCTGGGCGTGATCGCGGGCACGCAGACGCAGGGCGCCTCCGCCACCTTCCGCCGCTCCAATGCCGGGCGGCGCGACCGCACCGTCTCCTTCGGCGTATCGGCCAATCACTCCAACTACGACGCGTTCAGCGCCTACACCGGCACGCTGTTCGGCCGGATCAGCTACGATTCGACGCCGATCTGGCAGAAGCCGTACGGGTCGAACTGGTCGGCACCAACGAGAACACCTTCGACTTCACCCGGCTCGAGCGCGAGCGCCGGACCTATTTCATCGCCGCGCTGCCCGGGCAGGTGCTGTTCGACCGCTCCGACGACCTGCTCAACCCGACCAGGGCTATCCTGAAGCTGAACCTCAGCCCCGAGACGTCGGTGCGCGGCAATGCGTATCTGCGCAGCCGGGTCGAGGTAGGGGACCGTACTTCCCCGTCAGCACAGCCTGGTGATCGCGGGCGCGCGGCGGGCGGCATCTTCGGCATCTCGCGCGACGCGCTGGCGCCGTCGCGGCGCTACTATGGCGGCGGCGGCGGATCGGTGCGCGGCTACGGCTACCACGGCGAGATCGACCTCGCTGACCTGAACCGCTCGGCGGGCGCAGCTTCAACGAGTTCGCGCTGGAGGCGCGCTACCGCTTCGGCAACTTCGGCATCGTGCCGTTCCTCGACGCGGGCAACGCTACGAGTCGAGCCTGCCCAAGGGCTCCGACCTGCGCTTCGGCGCGGCATCGGCGGGCGCTTCTACACCAATTTCGGGCCGCTGCGTCGACGTGGCGACCCCGCTCAACAAGCGCCGGGCGACGGCAAGGTCGCGCTCTACATCTCCATCGGGCAGGCGTTCTGATGGCGGCCGCGCCGGCGGACGACGAGGTGATCGTGGTGCGCCGCCCGCTGTGGCAGCGCATCCTGCAAGTGGATCGCCGTCGCGCTCGGCGCCCTGCCTGCTGCTGGCGGTGGTCTTCGGATCAACACCGATCCCGGTCGCCGCTTCGTCGCCGACCAGATCGGCGGCTATACCACCGCGTCGGGGCTCAACATCCGTCGGGCGGATCGACGGGTCGATCTACGGCCGGATGGTCCTGTCCAACGTGCAGGTGCGCGATCCCGGGCGTGTTCTGACCTCGCCGCGGCTCGACGTCGACTGGCGGCCGTTCGCCTTCGCCAACAACCAGGTGACGTCACCATGCTGCGCAACCGCAGCTCAGCCGACGCCGGTCGATCCCAACGAGCCGTACCTGCCCGACATCGACATCGATATCGACCGGCTGCGGATCGACCGCTTCGTGAGCGCCGCCGGTGGCCGGGCAGTCACATCGTCGCATCGTCGGCAGCGCCCATATCGCCGACCGCGCGCGCAGCTGAACGTCGACGCGGCGACGCTGCGCGCGCGGGCGTCGCGGGCGGCGACCGGCTGCGGCTGCGGCTCGACGCGGTGCCTGACGACGACAAGCTCGACCTCGACGCGCGGCTGGTCTGGCGCCCGAACGGCGGTGGTCGCGCGATGGCGGGGCTGAAGGCGCCGCTGACCGCCACGGTGACGGCAGGGCGCTGGTCAACTGGCAGGGCAAGGCGGTGGCGACGCTGGGCGGCGGCAGCTCGCCAACCTCGACACTCGCGCGCAACGGCCATATCGAGGTGCGCGGCGCCAGCCGGGCTCTACCTCGAAGGCCGGTCGAGCGGCTGACCGCGCCGCGCTCGAGGTCGCGATCGACACGACGCTAACAACGAGCGCGGCCGACACGCGGATCAAGGCGCGCTCGCGCGCTGCGGATCGACGCGGCGGCCTCGATCGGCGCCAGCCGCTTCGGCAATTTCGCGGTCGACGCGCGGCTGCTGACGCCCGGCGCGATCGCGCCCAACCTCAACGGCCGCGACGTGCTGGCGCGCGGTGGTGCTGGACGGCGCCTTCGCGACGCCGACCGTCGACTACAAGGTCCGCGCGCGCGGCTCGGCTTCGGCGAAATGGGCGTCGAGCAGCTCTACGCCGAGGCTGGCGCGGGTGAACGCGACCGCATCCTGGTGCCGGTCAACGCGCGCGCGGCGCGTGGGGCTGAACGCCGCGGTCGGCGGCTCGCCAACAACGTGCGGATCAGGCGATCTCGCGATCGCGATGCCCAACATCCTGTCGGACAATCTGCGCATCCGCTCCGACAACATCGACGCGACCGCCATCGTCGTCGCGAACGTCGCGACCGGGCGCTACACCGGCGCGCTCAAGGGGCGGATCAACAACTACCGCATCGATTCGATCGGCATCGTCAACCTGGTGACCGACGCCAGCTGGTCGCGACCAACGGCGGCTTCGGCATCACCGGCCGCGTCGTCGCGCAGACGCAGATCTTCAACGAGGGTGCGCGCACCTTCCTGGGCGGCAACGCGATCGTGCGCGCCGACGTCGGCTACTCGCCGCAGGGCATCGTCACCTTCCGCAACCTGCGCTCAACGCGCCGCAGTTCCGCGTCACCCGCGGCGAGGCCGCTTCGATCCGCGACCGGCGCAGCTGCTGGTCGATGCCGACGCTTCTCGACGCAGTACGGGCCCGCTCCGCGCGGGTGACGGGCAGCGTCGCCAACCCGGTCGTCGTGCTGCGCGGCGCGGCTGGGGCGTCGCGGGGCTGCCAATCTGGAGGCGCGGATCGTCGGGCGCAACGCGCCTACGCCGTGCCGCGCGCGGCGACACGCAATACGGCCGTTCACCGCCGACGTGGTGGTCGGCCTGGGGGCAGCTCGCGGTCGACGTGCGCCGCGTCGTGTTCGCCGGCGTCGTGTTCCAGGGCGCATACGTCAACCTGCGCGCAGGGGCGGCTACCAGCGCGCCGACGTCGCCGCGCGCGCCACAACGCGGTCCCCGGCAGGTCGACTTCACCATCGGCCGCGCGATCGTGACGCCAGCGTGGTGCTGTTCCCCAACGCGCCGCAGGTGATCGCCGACGCGCAGGTCGCCGACCTGCGCTACGGCCCGACCGTGATCCAGGCGCGCGGGTCAAGGTGAACTACCGGCGGGCGCGGCACCGCGCAGGCGCTGTTCACCGGCAGCAACGGCGTGCCGTTCCGCGTCGCGCTCAACGCGCGACTGGCGCCGAACGACTATCTCGTCGCGCTGCAGGGCGTGGCCAACGGCATCAACTTCCGTACCGGCACCCCGGCGCGATCCGAGGCGCAAACGGCGGCTACACGCTGGCGCCGACGCGGCTGGTGTTCGATCGCGGCAGCGCGCGCATCGCCGGCAGCTACGGCCGCGGCCTGACGCTGCAGACCCGGCTCGACAGCCTCGACCTCTCGCTCCTCAACGCCTAACCTCGGCCTCGGCGGGCAGGCGACCGGCAGCCTCGACTTCCGGCAGGACGGCCCGAATGCTTCCCGACCGCCGACGCGCGGATGACGGTGAAGAACTTCACCCGCTCCTCGCTCGCCGCGGTCAGCGAGCCGGTCGACATCGTCTTCGCCGGCCGCCTCTCCACCGCGGGCGGCGAAGCGCGTGCGCTGGTCCGGCGCGGGCCGAACACGATCGGACGCCTGCTGGCGACGCTCAATCCGCTGCCGCCCGGCGCCGGCTCGTGGTCGACCCGGCTGCTCGCCGCGCCGCTGGGCGGCGGCATCCGCTACAACGGGCCGGCCGGCGTGCTCTTCAGCCTGGCGGCGCTGCCCGATCAGCAGCTGTCCGGCGGGCTCGCGCTCGGCGCCGATTTCTCCGGGCAGGTCCGTGCGCCCCGCGTCACCGGCCTGATCCGCGCCGACAACCTGACCTACGACAACGAGACCTACGGCACGCGCCTGTCGCAGATGCAGCTCGCCGGCCGCTTCACCAACGATCGGCTGGAGATCACGCGGCTGCAGGCGCGCGCCGGCGAAGGCACCGTGACGGCGCAGGGCACGATCGGCCTCGCCGCCGACTCCGGCTTCCCGATCGACCTGCGCGCCACACTGAACAATGCGCGGCTCGCCAAGTCCGACGCGCTCGGCGCCACCGCGACCGGCGAGATCCGCTTCACCAACGGGCGCGACGGCGGCCTGCTGCAGGGCCGGCTCACCATCCCCAACGCGCTACGAGATCATCCGCCAGGGCGCCGCCGAGGTGCCCGAGCTGACCGGCGTGCGCCGCAAGTCGACATCGCCCCCGCGGCCGACCGACCGCCCCGACGCCGCCGGTGACCAGCCGCATCCGCCTCGACCTGCGGGTCCGCGCCGACAACCAGCTGTTCGTGTCCGGCATGGGGCTGGAGAGCGAGTGGGAGATGGACCTGCGCATCGGCGGCACCGCCGCCGCGCCGCAGATCACCGGCGGGCTCGACGTGGTGCGCGGCACCTACAGCTTCGCCGGCAAGCGCTTCGAGATCACCGCGGGCAGATCCGCTTCCGCGGCGGCGCGCTGACCGATCCCGACATCAACATCTCCGCCTCCACCACGGCGGAGGGGATCACCGCGATCATCAACATCACCGGCACCGGGCAGCGGCCGCAGATCGCCTTCACCTCGACGCCCAACCTGCCGCAGGACGAGGTGCTGAGCCGGCTGCTGTTCGGCGCCAGCCCGGCCAATCTGTCGGCGACCGAGGCGATCCAGCTCGCCGCCGCGCTCAACTCGCTGCGCGGGTCGGGCGGCGGGCTCAATCCGCTCGGCAAGCTGCGCTCGGCGACCGGGTTCGACCGCCTCCGCATCCTGGGCGCGGACGAGGCGTCGGGCCGCGGCACCGCGCTCGCCGCGGGCAAGTACATCACCGACGACATCTACGTGGAGATCGTGACCGACGCGCGCGGCTTCACCGCGACCCAGCTCACCATCGCGCTGAGAACGCGCCCCGCGAGGACGATCCGACCTGATCGCGCGTCTTCGACTGGACCCAGCCGCCTTCGCGGGGGTACAAACTGCGTAAGCACTTTCGTAGTCTCCCGAATCGAATATCCGGTACGGTGAGGGAGAGCGGCATGGCCGACCAGCATTTCGACGTCATCATCGTCGGCGCGGGACTGAGCGGGGTCGGCGCGGGCTACCATCTGCAGACCCGCTGCCCGGACCGCAGCTACGCCATCCTGGAGGCGCGCGAGGCGATCGGCGGCACCGTGGGACCTGTTCCGCTACCCCGGCATCCGCTCCGACAGCGACATGCACACGCTCGGCTACAACTTCCGTCCGTGGACCCAGGCGAAGTCGATTGCGGATGGTCCCTCGATCCGGCGGTATGTCGAGGACACCGCGCGACCACGATATCGCGCGCACATCCGCTTCCGCCATCGCGTTACCTCGCTGGACTGGTCGAGCGACGAGGGCGCTGGTCGGTCGGCGTCGAGACCCCGGAGGGCGCAACGACCTTCACTGCCGGCTTCGTCCACATGTGCTCGGGCTATTACGACTACGCGAAAGGCCACGCGCCGCACTTCGCGGGCCAGGAGGATTTCGCCGGCACGGTGATCCACCCGCAGCACTGGCCCGAGGACCTCGACTACGCCGGCAAGCGCGTGGTGGTGATCGGCAGCGGCGCGACCGCGATGACGCTGGTGCCCGAACTCGCCAAGCAGGCGGCGCACGTCACCATGCTGCAGCGCTCGCCCACCTACGTCGTCTCGCGCCGGCGGAGGACGCGTGGCCAACTGGCTGCGTGCGAAGCTACCGGCGAAGGCCGCCTACGGGCTCACGCGCTGGAAGAACGTGCTGTTCGGCATGTACTTCTACCGCAAGACGCGCACCGCGCCGGCCAAGGTGAAGGACTATCTGCTCGGCATGGTGCGCGAGCAGATGGGGCCGGATTACGACGTCGCGACCCACTTCACACCGCGCTACAATCCGTGGGATCAGCGGCTCTGCCTCGTGCCCGACGCCGACCTCGCTTCGGGGCTGAAGGAGAGCGCGCCGAGGTGGTCACCGACACCATCGACCGCTTCGTGCCCGGCGGCATCGCGCTCGCCTCCGGCCGTACGCTGGAGGCCGACATCATCGTCACCGCCACCGGGCTCCAGGTAAAGCTGCTCGACGGCATCGCCCCGGTGGTGGACGGCACGCCCAAGCGCCTGGGTGACGCGATGCAGTACAAGGGCATGATGTTCGCCGATGTGCCGAACCTCGCCTTCACCTTCGGCTACACCAACGCCTCCTGGACGCTGAAAGCGGACCTCGTCGCGATGTACGTCTGCCGCCTGCTCAACGTGATGAAGCGGCGCGGCGTCGCGGTCGCCACGCCGCGCGTCGGCGCTGAGGGCGTCGAGCCGGAGCCGTTCGTCGATTTCACCTCCGGCTACATCCAGCGCGTGGCGGACGAGCTGCCGAAGCAGGGGACGAAGAAGCCGTGGCGGCTGAACCAGAATTACGCGCTGGACGTCATGGCGCTCAAGTTCGGTTCGATCGACGCCAGCATGGAGTTTTCGAACCCGCGCCCACGCGCCGCCGCCGCGTGACGGCTTTGTCATTGGCTGCGTTCGTTCGACCGAACTAACGCGATGGCCGTGACTCAGGCCAAGCTCCTCGACATCGCCATTCGCGAGTTCGGTGCAAAGGGGCTTGAGGGCGCCAGCACGCGCGGCATCGCTGCCGCGGCGGGCACGGCGATGTCGTCGATCACCTACCATTACGGCGGCAAGGAGGGCTGTACCTCGCCGCCGCCGACCATATCGCCGCCGCGATGGCAGCCGACCTGGCGCCGGCGCTCGTGGCCGAGCGCGGGGTTGGTGACGACGATGCCGCCGGCGCGTGCCGCGATCAAGCGCATCATGGATCGCTTCGCGACCAAGATGGCGACGTACGACAGCGCCGACTGGGGCCTGTTCATCACGCGCGAGCAACTGCGGCCGACCGCCGCCTTCGATCGCCTCTACGCCGGCGTGATGGGACAATTGCTGGAGCGCCTGGTCGCGCTGACCTGCACCGCCACCAGGGTGCGCGACCGCCACGCCGCGGTGATCGCCACGGTGACGCTGTTCGGTCAGGTGGTGGCGATCCGCTCCTGCCGCGGCGCGGCGCTGCGTCTGCTCCAGCAGGACGACCTGACGGATGCCACCGTCGTGGCGTGGCGTGCGCGCGTTGCCGCCAACGTCGATGCCACCCTCGATGCCATGATCGCCGAGCGACAGGAGCAAGCATGAGCGACCGCAAGCCCGACGAGCACGAGGCGGACTCGCGCGATCAGCCTGACGAGGACGGCGGGAGCAAGGCGTCGGACAAGCAGGATGGGGAGCAGCAGGACGGCGATCAGCAAGGCGGCGACCAGAAGGGCGACGGGGAGGAGGAGAAGAAGCCGTCGATCTTCAAGAAGCCGCTGTTCTGGATCATCCTGACCATCGTCGTCGCGGTGCTGGTGATCGGCGGCGTGCTCTACTGGCTCCACGCGCGTCAGTTCGAATCGACCGACAACGCGTTCGTCGATGCGCACATCGTTCGCATCGCGCCGGAAGTGGGCGGGACGCTGACGGCGGTGGCCGACGTCGACAATCGCCACGTCCAGGCAGGACGGCTGCTCGCCGTCATCCAGGCCAACGGGCGCGAGGCGCAGGTGGCGGAAGCCGAGGCGAACGTGGCGCAGGCGGTGGCGCAATACCGCCAGTCGCTGGCCGAGATCACGTCGGCGCGCGCCAGCCGGGCGCAGGCGGCAGGCGCAGGCGCGTGCGCCGCTCGCCAACGCCGCCAAGGCGCAGGCCGATCTCGCCCGCTACGTCGCGCTGCAGCGGCTCGATGCCAGTGCCGTCGCCGCGACCCAGCTCGACCAGGCGCGGGCGCAGGCGCGCGCGACGACGGCGGAGGCGCAGGCGGCGCAGCGCGCGGTGCAGAGCGCCGACGCGCAGGTGGCGGTGGCGCAGCGGCAGGCGAACGCCAACCAGACGGTGATCGGCGCCCGCCGCGCCGCCGTGAAGCAGGCGAGCGCCACCGTCAGCGACCTGCGCATCACCGCGCCCGTCACCGGCCAGGTGGTCAACCGCCAGGTCAACATCGGCAGCTACGTCGGCCCGGGCCCAGCTGATGGCGATCGTGCCCGATCGGATGTGGGTGACCGCCAACTTCGCGAAACGCAGCTCGAGCTGATGCGCATCGGTCAGCCGGTCGAGTTGCGGGTCGATGCCTATCCGGGGGTCAAGTTCCGGGGTCACGTCGATTCGATCCAGCGCGGTGCCGGGCAGGCCGCCGCGCTGCCGCCGCAGAACGCGACCGGCAATTACGTGAAGGTGGTGCAGCGCGTGCCGGTGCGGATCGAGTTCGATCACGGCCGCGACGATCCCGACCCGCGCCGCTACCCGATCGGTCCCGGCATGTCCGTGGTGCCGACCGTCAAGGTGCGCTGATGGCCGCCGCCGCTGCCGCTGGCGGTCACGGCTGGACGCCGGCGCGCTCCGCCGCCGGCCGCTACAATCCCTGGTTGGTGGTCGCGATCATCTCGATCCCGACCTTCATGGAGGTGCTCGACACCTCCATCGCCAACGTCGCGCTCGATCACATCGCCGGCGGGCTCTCGATCACGCTCGACCAGGCGACCTGGGTGCTGACCAGCTACCTCGTCGCCAACGCCATCGTCATCCGATCTCGGCTGGCTCAGCGACGCGATCGGGCGCAAGCGCTACTTCCTGATCTCGATCGGGCTTTTCACCGGCGCCTCGCTGCTATGCGGGCTCGCGCCCAACCTCACGACGCTGGTGATCGCGCGGGTGCTGCAGGGGATCGGCGGCGGCGGGCTGGCGCCGGTCGAGCAGTCGATGATCATCGACAGCTTTCACCGGAGAAGCGCGGCATGGCGATCGCCGCCTTCGCCATCGTGGTGGTGGTCGGGCCGGTGCTCGGGCCGACGCTGGGCGGGTACATCACCGAGCATTTCAGCTGGCACTGGGTGTTCCTCATCAACGTGCCGATCGGCATCGCCGCCTTCTTCCTCTCCGACCTGTTCGTCGACGAGCCGAAACAGGTGCTGGAGGACCGCGCCAAGAAGCTCGAGGGCGGGCTGCGCATCGATTACATCGGCGTGGCGCTGGTCGCGCTCGGGCTCGGCTTCTTCGAGCTGACGCTGGACCGCGGCGAGCGCGAGGAATGGTTCGCGAGCGGCTTCATCGTGACCACTGCGATCATCTCCGCCGTGTCGATCATCGCGCTGGTGATCTGGGAGCTGAACCGGAAGGATCCGGTCGTCGACCTGCGCCTGCTCGGCAATCGCAACTTCGCCATCACCATCCTGATGATGGCGATCACCGGCATGATCCTGTTCGGCACCACTCAGCTGATCCCGCAGATGCTGCAGCAGGTGCTCGGTTACTCCTCGTTCGACGCCGGCCTCGCGTTAACGGCTGGCGGCGTGGCGACGCTGATCGTGGTGCCGATCGCGGGCCGGTTGGTCGGTGTCGTGGACGTGCGTATCCTGCTCGGCACCGGGCTGCTGATCCAGGCGGGCGCGTTGTGGAACATGACGCATCTCAGCGCCGACATCTCCTTCTGGGATGCCGCCTTCGCGCGGCTGTACCAGGCGGCGGGGCTGCCGCTGCTCTTCATCCCGATCAACGCCGTCGCCTATGCCGGGCTGAAGCCCAGCCAGACGGCGCAGGCCTCCGCGCTGCTCAACGTGGCACGCAACCTGGGCGGCACGGTCGGCATCTCCAGCGCACAGGTGCTGTTCGCCGGCGCGATCCAACGCCACCAGTCGGAATTGGTCGAGACGCTCAACCCGATCGATCCGAACTACAACAACTGGATGGCCGACGCGGGCCGCATCTTCGGCGGGCAAGGGGACATGATGACCCCGCTCGCCGTGCTGTATCAGCAGGTGCAGCGCCAAGCGGCGATGCTGGGCTTCCTGGACGTCTTCCGGACGCTGATGATCGTGGTGCTGGTGGTGTTGCCGCTGGTCATCCTGATGCGGCCGGGCCAGCGGCAGTCGGGGCAGGGGATGGGACATTGAAGACGCGCGCCTTCCTCCTCGCCGCCGCGGCGCTTGCCGGCTGCACCGTCGGCCCCGACTACCGTCCGCCGGAGCCGGCCATCCCGGCCAGCTTCGTCGGCCCGCAGCCGGCCAGCGCAGTGCGCGCAGGTCGACCCCGCGCATTGGTGGTCGACCTTCAACGATCCGACGCTGACCGCACTGATCGAGCGCGCGCTGGTCGGCAGCCCCGACATCGCGACGGCCGCCTCACGCGTGCGCCAGGCGCGCCAGGCGGAGATCATCGCCCGCGCCGACGGACTGCCGACGGTCGATGCCAGCGGCAACGTGACCCACATCGAGTTCAGCAAGAACGCTGGCCTTCTCCATCGCCCGTCAGTTCAGCGGCGGTGGCGGGGGAGGCGGGACCGGTGCCGGCGGAGGAACGACCGACCCGTCCAACCCGTCCGGCATTGCGCTGCCCGGCAGCGGCATCACCACCTTTGCGCTAGGCTTCGACGCCAGTTGGGAGCTGGACCTGTTCGGCGGTGTGCGGCGCGGTCAGCAGGCGGCGCGCGCCCGCAGCGACGCTGCGGTGTGGAACGCGCGTGACGCTGCGGTGACGCTGACGGCGGAAGTGGCGCAGGCCTATTTCGCGCTGCGGCTGGATCAGGCGCAGGTGGCGGTGGTGGAGCAGGAGCTCGCCCGCCAGCGCCGCAGCCTCGACATCGCCGGCAACATCGCCCGCGTCGGCTTGGTGCCGCAGCTCGACGTAACGCGCCAGCGCGCCTCGATTACCGCCACTGAAGCGCGGCTGGAACCGCTGCGCGCCGATATCGACGTGCGCCGCCACGCCATCGCCATCCTCGCCGGCGACCCGCCCGCGACGCTGGACGCGACGCTGCGCGGAGCTGCCGGCGCTGGCCCCGATCCCGGTCGGGCTACCTCCGACCTGCTCGGCGGCGCCCTGACGTGCGCGGCGGAGCGCAACCTAGCCGCAGCCACCGCGGACATCGGGGTTGCCGTGGCGGATCTCTACCCGCACTTCACGCTTACCGGGGCGGCGCAGCTGATCTCGACCGCGCTCTCCACTCTGTTCAGCGGGAACAGCCTGCAGCTGACCGGCACCGGCGCGGCGCGCTTCCCGCTGCTCGACTGGGGTCGCCGTCGCGCCACGGTGAAGCAGCGCGAGGAAGATCGCGTCCAGGCGTATGAGACCTACCGTGCCACCGTGCTGGGCGCGCTGCGCGATGTGGAGGATGCGCTATCCCGCATCGAGGCGGAACGACGTCGCAACGCGGCCCTGCGCCGTGCCGTCATGGACGCCACGGCCAGCGCGCGGGCGGTGACAGCGCAATACCGCACTGGTCTAATCGCACAGACGCCGCTGCTCGATGCTGAAACCGACCTGCTGAGCGCACGGGAGAATTTGGCCGGGAGCGACGCCCAGCTGCGCCCGGACGGACCGAGTTGCCCCAGCCCAACAATCATCCCGATTCGGGACGAACGACAATGGGCCGCTCAGGCGTGGCGTTAAACGAGGAGAGGGGAAGGGAACGGGCTCAATGTCGCAGCATCGAACGGCTGAAATCTACCGTTCTTTAGCAACATCGAGCCCGAAATACGGCTTACCAGGGGCGGATCTGCATCCCCGAGATCAGCGCGATAACAAACGCGAGCATGGCCTTCTCCCTTGTTGGCAGCCGAAAGCTGCAAATCTGTGTTAACGCAAAATAAACCATCTCACAAATGCGTTAACCATCGGAATGGCGGCCACCGCGATAGGCTGACGCGGCGTTAAAGATATCTTCAACGGATGAAGGTCCGCAGGTGCTGCTGCGGCGGCGTTGCAGCCGCGGTTCGACGCCGCAGCGGTGACGGACTGGCGCTTATGCTGTGTCAGATCGATGGCTACGGACGTTTGCGCGGCCGCTTGGGCGACGTCGCGGCAGCACGCCCTGCCGCTGAGCGGTCGACCTGATTGTGCAGGAGATCGGCTGCGAGGCCGAGGTGCGATTGGGCGAACCTCATCGAGTTCGCTCTTCGCGGCTCGCGACGCGACGGTGCTGGAACACCGATCGCCGAGGTCCGCTCGCGCTGCGAGGATCATTTCCGCGCGAGCGCCGGTGCCACCTCTCGCTGGTCTTCGACCGCGCCGCCGCGTCGAGCATGGACGCCGACCCGATCCGTCTCGCCGAAGAGGCCGAGTCGGCGCTGCACGAGCGCGCACCGTCGGGGCTGGGTTTCCTACGACGCCCATCGCACCGCGCGTGCGCGCCCGCGCGCCGAGATCGAGCAGGGATTGGAGGCGAGCAGTTCGTCTCAGCCCAAGCCCACGTTCGGCGGCAGGCGGTCACCAGCGTCGAGGCGCTGATCCGCTGGCACCATCCCGAGCGCGGCATCGTGCTGCCCAACGAGTTCATCGCCGACGCCGAACAATCGCACCTGATCGCGCGCATGACGCTGTGGGCGATCGAGCGCATGATGCGGATCAGCGGGAACTCGCCTGACGGGGCATGAGTTGAGGATCTTCGTCAACATCTCCGGCCAGCTGCTCGGCAATGCACCGTTCGTGCGCGCGGCCTGCGATCTGGTGGCGAGCGAACGACGCGCGCTCGGCTTCGAGATCACCGAGACTCGGTGATCCGCGATCCCGCCAGCGCGATCGCGAACCTGCAGCTCTCTTCGCCGACATCGGCATCACCGTCGCCATCGACGATTACGGCGCCGGGCCTGTCGAGCCTCGCCTATCTGAAGCAGCTGCCGGCGCGCGAGCTGAAGATCGACAAGCTGTTCGTGACGCAGCTGACCAGCTCAACCGCGACCCGCTGATCGTGCGTTCCACCATCGATCTGATGGCGGCACGCTGGCGGTCGCGTAGCGTGCGCTTCAGGCGTTCTGCTGCCGATCGGCTCTCGCGGCTGGAGCGGACCGACGTTCGCGCAGGCGTGTTCGAGGATCGGATCGCAGCGGCCAGGGCCGCGATGCAGCCGGAGCGTGGCGTCACGCTCGGGCGAACGCGCAGGTGGCCGACGACAGGCGCCGACCGTTCGCGACATCGCCGCGGCGCGAGGCGGACTGGCTGCAGGGAGGGACTCGTTCGCTCGGCAGGTCCGACCTGATGCCTCTGCTCGACGGGGCGTTGCGAACGGCGTCGGCACGCGCGCCTTCTTCCCCGCTCATCGCGGACATCCTGCTCGCGCACGGCAACGTGTCGGTGGATAGCGGGAAAGTCGCGGTGGCGCTCGGCGACTTCCAGCGCGCATACCAGCTATACGTACGTGCCCGAAACAGCCGTGGTCAGACGAAGGCCTTGATCGAGCTGGCTTTATTGCACCACGAGGCCCGCGACCCGGCGACTGCCCTCAAATATTTCTCTCGGGCCGCCGACTTGGAGCAGGCCGATGCCGGCGTGGCGGTGGCCATCCACAACGGCCTCGGCAACGAGTTGCGCGATCTGCAACGCTTACCGGGAATCGCGGGCGGAGCTGGAGCAGGCGATCACGCTCGCGCGCCAGATGGAGAGTCCGCTGCTCACCGCCACGGTGCTCGTCAATGCCGCGACGCCGTTGCTGCGGCGCCAGTTCGACGATGCCGAACGCTTACTGGCTGATGAGAGCGAACGGGCGCGCGGACCAGCTGCGCCACGCGCGTTTCCGGATCGCGCAACTCGCCAGCCGCGGAGATCGCCTCGATCGCGGTCGCAACGCGCTCGCGGCAGCATCGGGCAGAGCGGTCTTCGCCGGGGTGGACCTCGACGACCTGACCGACGCGATGCCCATCGCGTCGCCGTCGACGTCTACCGGCGCTCGGTCACGCCGATCTCGCGCGACATCTCGCCGCGTGAAGCGGCTGGACGACGACGCGAGAGCTCGCGCGTCGTACAGTGCGGCGCTGGTCGGCGCCCGCTTCGATTTCGCGACGCAGGAAGTGCGGATCGCGCGACTGAAGGCGCTCGATCTGCAGAAGTCGGTTAGTTTCGAGCGGGCGAAGGCCGAGACGCAGCGCCTGATCTCGTACGGCGTTGCCGGTGGCACGATCGCCATCGTGGCCCTCTGCTCTTCTCCCTGTTCGTGGTGCGCCGCAGGCGACGTCTCGCGCAGCAACCTCGCGCTCGGCAAGGCGCTCGCCGCCAAGACCGAGTTCCTGGCGACCACCAGCCACGAGATCCGTACCCCGCTCAACGGCATCCTCGGTATGACCCAGGTGATGCTGGCCGACCGCACGCTTCCCGCCGACGCGCGCGATCGCGTGTCGGTGGTGCACAGCGCCGGGCTGACGATGCGGTCGCTGGTCGACGACATCCTCGACACGCCAAGATCGAGTCGGGCAATCTCGCGATCGAGCGAGTGCCGTTCGATCTCTGCGCCACGGTGGCGGAGGGGAGTCGCATCTGGGAGGAGCAGGCGCGCGCCAAGGGATTGTCGTTCGACATCGAGCTGCGCGACTGTCCCGACCGCGTCGTGGGCGACGCGGCGCGGGTGCGGCAGATCGTTCAACCTCCTCGGATCGATCAACGGCGGCCTGCGGCACGACGCTACCGGATCGCCGTGGCCGACACGGGAGTCGGCATCGCGCCCGAACAGCTGGAGACCGTCTTCGAGTTTCGCGCAGAGGATGCGACGACGACGCGGCGGTTCGGCGGGACCGGGCTTGGGCTGTCGATCTGCCGCAGTCCTGGCGCGGGCGATGGGCGGCGACGTGACGGTGGAGCACGCCGGGGGTAGGCGACCGCTTCGTCGTCGACCTGCCGCTGCTGTGCCGACGAGTGGCCCCGCGGGCAGGTGGCGGAGCCGTGCTCGCTCCTGGTCGATCGAGCAACCGATCACGCGAGCGATGCTGCGAACGCTGTTCGTCCGCGCATGCTGCGAGACGGTGGCGGTCGCGGACACGGTCGCAGCCGGACGCGAGCGGCTGGCCGGCGGCGAGGTGACGGTGCTGATCGACCGGCACGACGCTGGAGTCGGCGACGACGCGAGTGGCGGCTGGCCGATCTGGTGGCGGCGAGGCGCCGCGCGCCTGGGTGTCACGTGGCCGGAGCGAGCGTTCGCGCGTCTGATCGCACTCGGCGTCGATCGGCCGATTGCCGCCAGCTGGCGCGTGAGGCGCTGGTCGGCCATGCGGCAAACCGGAGCCGGAAGCGCTTGAGTCGCGGGCCGCATGACGCGATACCGCTATGCTGTGTTCAACCTGCATCAATTTCACAGATTGTCCCCGCTGGCGGCGATGACGCCTTTTCATCGAGGACGACCGCATGAACCGGCGCGTCGTACGCGACATGCTGGAAGTCGCCGGCGCGGCGATGGACGAGGCGGAAAGCGCCGAGCGCGGCCTCATCATGATCGGAGCGGATTACGACATCGTGCTGGTCGACCTGCGCATGCCCGGCATGGATGGCATCACCGCCATCGGCACATCGGGCGCGCGGCGACGAAGGCCGACGTGCCGATCATCGTGGTGACGCCGACACCGCGCCCGACCTGCGCGAGCGCTGCCGGGACGCCGGCGCGGACGAGGTGATCTTCAAGCCGGTGGCGATGGACGAGCTGTTCGAAGCGATGGGCAAGCTGCTGGCGCAGGGCCGCGGCGGCACGATCGACTAGCGTTTCAGCGCGGCGGCGAGCGAGGCGGTGGCGCTGCCGCGCCTAGCCGGCTGCGGTTGATCGGGGGAAGGCGCCCAGCCGGTCAGGGGCGCGGCGCGCGCCGTCGGCGGCGCGGGCCAGCTGGCGCGGAGAGCGGTGCCGCGGCGAGGACGTTGGTGCCGCCATGCCGCGCAGATCGGCCAGCAGGCGCGGCAGGTCGGGATAGCCGTCGTCAGCGTCTCACATCCGGCGACCGGCAGCGCGAAGCCCGCGCGCTGCAGCAGGTCGCCGGCGGCGCGCACGTCGATCTGGGGTGGAGCCGGGACGGCGCCTCCGGTTCGGCGCTGCGCAGCGCGGCGCGGAGCGTCGCCAGCGAACCCGCACCGACGAAGGCGCCGAGGAACAGCCCATCGGGGCGCAGCATGCGTCGCGCCAGCGTGAGCGCGCCGGGCACGTCGTTGACGCTGTCGAGCACGCCGGCGCAGAGACGACGAGGTCGAAGCGCGGCATCCGCGAACGGCGCGCGATCCTCGTCGCCCTGCACCCCGCCGGCGGCGTGCGCGAAGGCGTACCGGGTCGAGCGCGCGATGCGCGCGCCCGGCGGCAGCGAAGGCGCCGTCACCGCAGCCGAGGTCGAGTACGTCGTGGAAGCGGCGCTTCACCAGGTCCAGGCGGTCGAGGATCCCTCCAGCATGGCGCGCGCAGAAGCGTGCGCGCGTAGCTGGCGCGGCGCGATCGCGCTGCAAGCGCCGGTGGCGCGGTCGAAGATGTCGGGGCGCGTCACGCCTGGGCTTGTGCCGAGTGTCCGCGCGCGGCGACAAGCATCGTCCATGCTCGCGCGACGATCGGACAGGTGATGGCGCTGGCGGTGCCGCCGCGCTGCTGCCCCGGCTGCGGGGCGATCGTCGGTGCCGATCACAGCTTCTGCGCGACGTGCTGGGGGCCTGCGCTTCCTGGGCCGCCGTGGTGCGCCGGCTGCAACCGGCCGTTCGCCGTTCGCGATCGCGGTGCGGCGAGCGCGCTGCGCTCGTGCGTGGCGCAGCCGCCGCGGTGCCAGTGCGCGCGGTCGCCTACGGTCCGGTGGCGCGTACTCGCGCTGCGCCTCAAATACGGCCGGCCGCGCCGCGCTGCGGAGACGGCGGCGCGGCTGATGCTGCGCTCGCTGCCGCCCGACACGGGCCTGCTGGTGCCCGTGCCGCTGCACCGCCGCCGCTTGTGGTCGCGCGGGTACAATCAGGCGGCTGCTGCGCGCGCGAGCGACGCCGGTGCTGCGCGGCATGAACCCGGCCGAGCGCGCGCCGCGGTGGCCGGCGTTTGCGTCGATCGGCGCGCGCAGCTGCGCGGACGGGCGTGGTGCTGGTGGACGACGTGCACACCAGCGGCGCGACCAGCGACGCGGCGACGCGCGTCCTGCTCGCGGCCGGCGCGGCGCGGTGACGATCCTGTGCGTGCTGACGACGCCAGCGATTGACACGCCTCCGGCACCACACTTCGATGCCGATGGCGACCGTCGAGATCTACACCAAGGCGTTCTGCCCCTATTGCAGCCGCGCGCTGCGGCTGCTCGGCGACAAGGGCGTGCGATCACCGAGCACGACATCACCTGGGCGGCCCGCAGCGCGGCGAGATGATCCAGCGCGCGAGCGGGCGCACCACCGTGCCGCAGATCTTCATCGACGACGCGCACATCGGCGGGTGCGACGATCTGATGGCGCTCGAACGGCAGGGACGGCTCGACGCGCTGCTGGCGCGATGAGGGCGGCGATCCTGCAGATGACGAGCGGGATCGATCCCGCCGTCAACGCAGTGCCATCACCGAGGGCGATCGTGCGCGGCGGTGAGCGCGCGCGATGCTGTTCACGCCCGAGATGTCGGGACTGCTCGATCGCGACCGGGCGCGCGCGGCGGGATCATCCGCAGCGAGGAGCAGGACGAGGTGCTGGCGCAGGTGCGCGAGGCGGCGGCGCGGCACGGGCCTGGGTGCAGCTCGGTTCGCTGGCGCTGCGGCGCGAGGACGGTCGGCTCGCCAATCGCGGCTTCGTGATCGACGATGCCGGGGCGAGATCCGCGCCCGCTACGACAAGCTGCACCTGTTCGACGTCGATCTGCCTATCGCGAGTCGGCGCTGGAGGCGAGCGGCGCGGTGGTGGTGACACGCCGCTCGGGCGGATGGGCTGACCATCTGCTACGACCTGCGCTTCCCCGACCTGTTCCGCGCGCTGAGCGATGCCGGCGCGACGATCCTGTCGGTGCCCGCCGCCTTCACGCGGCCGACGGGTGCGGCGCACTGGCACGTGCTGCTGCGCGCGCGGGCGATCGAGGCGGGCGCGTTCGTGATCGCGGCGGCGCAGGCCGGCGAGCATGCGACGGGCGTGCGACCTACGGCCACTCGCTGGCGATCGATCCCTGGGGCGAGGTGCTGCTGACGGAGAGCGGCGGGGGCTGCACCTGATCGACCTCGATCCGGATGCGGTGGCGACGGTGCGCGCGCGTGCCTGCGCACTGGCGCATCGCCGCGCGATCCCGCCGGTCGTGCTGGCATGATCGTCTTCGACCTGCGCTGCCCCGCCGGGCACGTGTTCGAGGCGTGGTTCGCCTCCTCCACTGCGCGTTCGAGGAGCAGCGCGAGCGGGCGCTGGTCGCCTGCCATTGTGCGGCGAGACGCAGGTCGAGAAGGCGATCATGGCGCCGCGCGTCGCCGCCAAGGGCAACGCCGGGCCGAATGCGCGCGAGGCGAAGGCGATGCTGGCGGCGCTGGCGCGGCGCAGAAGAAGGCGCTGGCGCTGCGCTGGGTCGGGCGCGGCGCCGCGCGCGATGCACGACGGCGAGCAGCCGCGCGAGACGATCCACGGGGTTGAAGCCAAGGCGCTGGTCGACGACGGTGCCGGTCGCGCCGGTTGCCAGTGGTGCCGCCTGAGACGTGCAATTGACCGTCCTGCCGGGCGTCGATACGCGCCCGCGCCGTGCCCCGGCTCAGCAGGATGAGCGACGCAGGCCGGTGGTCTGAGTCCGGGGCACCAACTCGACGGGCACCACTTCTGCGTTCGCCTGGGCGCTGCGGCCTGCTGATCAGAGACGGTGCGTCCGTTTATGGTGGTCAGCTCGGACAGCGCGTTCTCGGCGCTGGGCGGCTGCGATGCACCGAGCGACGAAGCCACCAACTAAACCCGTTCATTCCGCTGGGCGCGCAGAGGCTTCGGCTCAGCCAGTCTGGTCGCGATGCTCGAAAGCTCCACTTGACTGCCCCGGCCGGAAGAGATCTTCCTTTACGTACGAGTGCGCTGATCGGTCACTGCATATCGCCGGCGGGCGAACGACATCAAGCAGGAAACGGCCAACTTGCGTAAGGCCCAACCGGAAAGGTATGCCCCGTATAGCCGAAAGAATATTGGTGCCGCCTGATTGTCCCTGATGCCGCGCCATACGCCCACACGAAGATGACAAGCCGCCCCACTGATGCGCGCCAAGAAATGAGAAAGGCATCACGCTCAGCGAAGCTGCCCGTTTCCGGGCTGGCCGGTCCAGACGACGCGCCCACCGCTTGCGAGGGTGGTTGGTAGCTGAGCGCTGAAACTGATCCATCATCGGGGATAACGAGCGCCAGATAGAGCCAGTCGATCGTGTGCTGCCTGAACGTCCGATACTGGGCGTTAGCGGACGCTCGTTCACCAGCGTCGAAGGATATGTGCGACGTTGCCGGGGCACCAGCTTGGGTGGTCGGCAGACCGGCTGCAGCGCTGGTGCGGCAGCGGCGGCAGCTCGACGTGGATCGATCGCCGGCACGGACCAGGCCGCCGGTTCGTGCCACCGCCATCACGCCCGCCTTCCGGATCAGCGTCCCGTCGGGAGCACGGTCGAGCACCGCCGCCAGCACACCGGTTTGGAACTGCTCGATCTGTCGGCACGGATTGCGCAGGCCGGTGATCTCCAGAACGACCGTGTCGCCGAGGTGCACGCGCGATCCCGCGGCAGGCCAGCAGGTCGACACCTGCGCGTGGTGATGTTCTCCCCAACTCGCCGGGCGTCACGGCGAAGCCGCGACCGCCAGTTCATCGAGCAGCTCGGCGTGGAGCAGATGGACTGGCGCAGGTTCTGGGCTGGCTCATGGCGGCGACGCGCGAGCGGTGCTTGACCGTGACGCCCTGATGCGCGTCGCCGATCACACCGGTGCCCGCGACGATCTCGATCGCCGTCGCAATGGGCTTGGAGAAGCGATGGGCGCGTCGCACGCGACGGCGACGACCCGGCCAGCAGTCATGACGCTGGTTTCCATTGCACCTGCTCAGAACACGAACGCCGCGCAGGCTGCCCTGCGCGGCGTGTCGTCGCCGGCGATCCGGCTTACGCCTTACGTGCTTGGCGATGTGCTTGTTCATCTCGAACATCGTCACCTTGTCCTTGCCGAAGACCTTCTTGAGCTTGTCGTCGGCCAGGATCTCGCGCTTGTTCTCGGGATTCTGCAGGTTGTTCTTCTTGATGTGGTCCCAGACCTTGCTGATCACCTGGCTGCGCGGCAGCTTGTCATTGCCGACGACCGCGCCGAGTTCGGGCTGGGCTGAACCGGGGCGTGGATGCCGCCGGTCTTGGGAGTGGTAGCCATCGCTTTCCTTCCTGTTGGGCCGGTGACGTGCCGGCCTTCTCGCAGAATCACGCGCTCGAGAGTGCGTGCGGAGTTTGTGCGCCGCTGTCGCGGCTTTGTCACGCGTTGACGTGGGTTAAGTTGAGAGCGGGGTAGGGCCGGGCGTCACGCCGTCAGACGAAGGTCGCTACGCGCCCTTCCGCTGCCCGCCGTGACGAGTCCGGTGCCTGCTCGCGCAAGCACCGGCCGTCGCGTCAGAACTTGAAGCCGGCGGCGAACGCCGTAGCGACGCGGCTCGATCGTGAAGATGTTGGTGAACAGGCCGGACGACTGGTCGGTCGCATACTGGCCGGTGATCGCGTTGTTCTTGGTGAGGTTGGAGACGAAACCGCGGACGTAGAAGCGATCGTCCGGCGCGTTCACCTGGATCTGGGCGTTGACCACCTCGTAGCCCTGGATGCGATCGATATTCTGGCCGAAGATCGCGCCGTAGGTATTGCCGGTGTAGTTGAGGTCGGCGCGCGGCACGACCGTCCACCCGCCGCTGCCGACGTCGATGGTGTACTGCGCGCCGATCGACACCTTGTAGGTGGGCGCGTTGGGCAGCTTGTTGCCCTTCAGGTCGACCGGCACGCCGTCCAGCACCGAGATGCCCGCCGCCGGCGTGGCGGCCGCCACCGCGGTGAGGATGGCGCAGATGCTGTACGCGCCGGTGGTGCCTCCGGTCGGAATGGCGGTGGGCGCGCGCAGGCCGGCGCCGCCGTTCACGCGATTGGCGGCAAAGGCGCCGGCGTTGATCGCGTTGTTGACGTTGGCGACGAAGCCGTTGGCGATCGCCGCGCTGCCCGCGCCGTTCACCACCGCGCAGTTGGAGCCGTTGGTGATGTCCTTGATGATCACCGCGTCGCGCGACCGCCCGAGGGATCGCGCGGGTTCACCAGCAGCTTGCTGCTCGACACCTTCGAGTGGAGATAGCTGAAGTTCGCGTTGATCACGACGGCGGCATCGGCGAGATGATCGACCCGCCTCGACGCCGTAGATGTCGGCGTCGACGTTGTCGTTGACGGCGGTGCGACCGACGATGCGGCTGAGCTGCAGCGCCTTGTACTTGTAGTAGAAGCCGGTGAGATTGAAGCGGAAGGCGCCGTTCAGGAAGGTGTTCTTGGAGCCGATCTCGAACGCGTCGACCTTCTCCGGCCCGAACGTCTCGGGCACGTTGAAGGCCGGCGGCAGCGGCGGGTTGATGCCGCCCGACTTGTAGCCGCGCGAGTAGGACGCGTAGAGCAGATTGTCGGCGTGATCTTCCAGTCGAGCACGGCGCGGCCGGTGAACCGGTCGAAGCTGATGAGCGGCGCGGGCGAAGTCCTGATGCCGGGGGTGCCCGGATCGAAGTCGACCGCGGCGTAGTTCAGCCCGTCGGTGATGGTCCGAGCCGATCGGGGTCAGCACGTTGAGCGTGATGTTGCGCGCGATCACCGACTTCTTGTCGTTGTTGTAGCGCAGGCCGAGCGTCAGCTTCAGTGTCGGTGAACTGAAGTAGGTTTCGCCGAAGATGCCGTAGCTCTTCAGGCGGAAGGTGTCGCTGTCGTTGCGATAGAAGGCGTCGCCAGGAAGCTGTTCACGCGCCGGGATCGCCGCCGAACTCGCGACCGAGGATGCCCGACGCGTAATCGAGCCCGAAGGCGTTCACGAAATAGTCGTTGTGGCGGCTCTTGGAGTCGAAATAGATGCCGCCGAGCAGGAAATTGAACATCCCGTCGAACGAACTGTCGATATGCGCTTCGGCGGTTGGTCTTGATGCGCGAGCGGTCGAAGTCGAGGCTCTGGTTGAAGCAGCCGATCGCGTTGCCGCCGTAGACGCCGACGTTGTTGGGATCGGAGTCCGACTGGCACACCGCCGGCGGGACCGTTCGGGATCAGCGTCTGGCGGACGCGCGCGTAGAAGGCGACGCCGCTGGTGCGACCGCGTTCAGGAAGTTGAGGCCCGGCATTGGTGGCCAGCGAGTTCTCCACCGCCAGATTGTAGTCGGTGCGGCTGTCCACCACCGAGCGCAGGTAGCCGCCCGTGAAGTTGAACGAGACCGGCCCGAAATCGTGGAAGATCTTGGCGGTATACTGCTCTTCCTCCGCGAAATACGTCGGCGGCACGTCGATGTTGACGGTGCGCAGGCTCCGCGGGTTCACCACGCCGGCGTAGGTATCGGCGCCGTAGAGGCTCTGGAGGCCGAATGGGCGGAGCGCATTGCCGGGCGCTGGGTCGAGAAGAACTCGTTCGAGGTCAGCACCGCCGGCCAGCGTCGAGTTGCCGTTCGGCGTCTCGTAGGCGAGGCGATCAGGCAAGCAGCCCAGGACGCCGGTGGGATCGCGGTGGCACAGCTGCTTCTGGATGCGGCTGCGATTGTCCTTCTCGCGGAAATAGTAGCCGATCAGGTCGATGCGGGTGTCGGTCGTCGGCTCCCACGAGATGGTGCCGCGGACCGAGTAGAGGTCGCGGTCGTCGTAGCGGTTCCCGTCGAACAGGTTCTTCTGATACCCGTCGCGCTTCAGGTAGAGGCCGGCGACGCGGATGCCGAGCGTGTCGCCGAGCGGCAGATTGAACATGCCGCGCGCGCTTCGAATCGTAGTTGCCGTACTCGAACTCGCCGGCCGCACCGATCTTGGAGAGGTCGGGCTTGGCGGTGATGAAGTTGACCACGCCGGAGGTCGCGTTGCGGCCGAACAGCGTCCCCTGCGGCCCGCGCAGCACCTCGACCCGCTCCAGGTCGTAGAACTCGCTCTCGAACAGGCGGGTGCCCAGCACCGGCATGTCGTTGACGTGGATCGCGGTCGCCTGGTCGCAGGCGACGCCGACGCACAGGTCGCTGACGCCGCGGATGGTGAAGCTGGAGGTGGTGAAGTTCGTCTTGGTGAAGGTGACGTTGGGCAGCGTCTGCTGCAGCGCGGTCGGTTGACGATCTGCTGCTTCTCGAGGTTGTCGGCGGTGAAGGCGGTGACCGCGATCGGCACGTCCTGCAGTCGCTGCGACTGGCGCTGCGCGGTGACGACGATGTCCTGGATGCCGGTGGTCTGCTCGGTCCCCTGCGTCGTCGTGGACGGCGCGTCCTGCCCTGGACCATTGGTCGGCGCGCCCTCCTGGGCGGAGGTGACCCCGCCGGTCTGGGCGTGCGCGGGCAGCGCCGCGACCAGAGTGAGTGCGGACGCGGCGAGCAGCTCGAACTTCGTCATGGACATCCCCTCTCGAAAACCGCGACGATCTGTATCGGCGTCGCTGGTTTCCAGTTTCCGGTATGGAAATCTGCGTTAGGAACGCGCAGGCGTCAAACGATTTTACGGCGGTTTTGTGAGGGTCCGGCATGGTGTGGCCGGGATGAAACAGTTTCATTTTTGAACCTATTGCCTGGATCGTGCGATCCCGTAGCGTCAGGCGTCCAGACAGGGCACGAGGTAGAGCAATGGCAAGGCGCGGCGGCGAACCCGAGGACGGCGATCTGATCGGCGAGGACGGCAAGGTGATCGTGCCCGACGACGTGGCCGAGGCGGTGCGCACCCTGATCCGCTGGGCCGGCGACGATCCGGCGCGCGAGGGCTGCTCGACACGCCGCGCCGCGTGGCGCGGGCGTGGCGCGAATATTGCGCCGGCTACGGCGACGATCCGGCGCACCACCTCTCCGCGCGTGTTCGAGGAAGTGGGCGGCTACGACGAGATCGTGCTGCTGAAGGACATCCCTTCCAGTCGCATTGCGAGCACCACATGGCGCCGATCATCGGCCGGGCGCATATCGCCTATCTGCCGAGCGACCATGTCGGTCGGCATCTCCAAGCTGGCGCGCGTGCTGCACGGCTTCGCGCGGCGGCTGCAGGTGCAGGAGCGGCTGACCGCCGAGGTGGCCGACTGCATCTGGGACCACCTGAAGCCGGTCGGCGTCGCGGTGGTGATCGAGGCGAGCCACGCCTGCATGACCGCGCGGGGTGCGCACGCCGGGGTGGCGATGACCACCAGCCGCATGATGGGCGTGTTCCGCGAGGACGAGCGCAGCCGCAAGGAAGTGCTGGCGCTGATGGGCCTGAAGGGGTGAGCGGAACCGTCCTCGTCACCGGCGGCGCCAAGCGGCTGGGCGCAGCGATCGCGCGCGCTTGCGCGGCCGCGGGGTGGCGAGTGGTGATCCACTACGGCGGCTCGGGTGACGCGGGCAGGGCGCTGGCGGGGAGCTGGGCGGCGACGGTGCAGGGCGATCTCGCGATCCGCCGCGTCGGCTCTGCCTGTCGCGCGGGCGGCCGAAGCGGCGGGTGGTCCGATCGACGCGCTCGTCAACAGTGCATCAGCGTTCGTGGAAGACCGCGCGGAGGCGATCGATCCGGCGCTGGCGGCGCGGCTGCACGCGATCAACGCGGTCGCGCCGGCGCGGCTGGCGGCGGCGCTGGCGGCGCAGGGGCGGGAGGCGCGGTGGTGAACCTGCTCGATCAGAAGCTGGCCAATCCGAACCCGGATTTCTTCTCCTATACGCTCAGCAAATATGCGCTGGCCGGGGCGACGACGCTGCTGGCGCAGGCGCTGGCCCGCGGGTGCGGGTCAACGCCGGTGGCGCCGGGGCTGACGCTGAAGAGCGGCGAGCAGAGCGAGACGACTTCGCGCAGGTGGCGCGGCGAACCTGCTGGAGCGGCCGGTCGGGGCGGAGAACGTGGGCGCGGCGGTGGTGTACCTGCTCGGGGCGAGAGCGTCACCGGGCAGACGCTGTACGTCGACTGCGGGCAGCGCTTCGTGAAGAGCGCGCGCGACGTGATGTTCCCTCCCAATGGGAGAGGGGGCGACGCAGTCGCCGCAAGGTGAGGGCGGGCCGTGGCTGAGTACACCATCATCGTGGAGGATCTGGACGTCGCCATGCGGCTGGGCATCCACCCGCACGAGGCGGCGCCGCAGCGGGTGCGGATCGCGGTGCGGCTGACGGTCGATTATCCGCGTCCGCCCTCGGCCGACGCGATCGAGGAGTGCTCGACTACGATTTCGTGCGCGAGACGGTACGGGGGTTCGCGGCCGGCCCCGGCTTCGCGCTGCAGGAGACGCTGGTGGAGGCGGTCGCGCAGCGCTGCCTGGCCGATCCACGCGTCACCGAAGTGCGCGTGCGATCGACCAAGCTGGACGTCTATCCCGACGCGAAGGTCGGTGCGAGATCGTGCGGACGCGCGCCACTCTCACTTCTCGAAGGCAGCGGCGATGTCGAGCTTCACCTCGTCGCCGACGACGGGCACGCCGAAGCCGAGGCCGAAGCGCTGCGCTGGATCGTGCCGGTGGCGTGGAAGCCGACCTGCTCCTTGCCGCCCATCATCGCCGGCGCCTTGCCCGCGCCGTAGAAGCTGGCCTGCAGCGTCACCGGCCTGGTCACGCCGTTGAGGGTGAGATTGCCGGTGATCGTCGCCGCCTGGCCCTTCGCGACGACGCGGGTGGAGACGAAGCGGGCGGTGGCGTCGGGGCCGAAGAAGTCGGGCTTGCCGCCGTCCTTGCCGGCGCGGGTCAGGTGCGCGGTCAGCCCGGCGCTGGCGGTGGTGACCTTGGAGGCCGGGATCGTCACGTCGACCTTCGCCGTCGACAGGTTCTTGGGATCGAGCTGCAGCGTGCCGGTCACGTCGCCGAAGATGCCGGTGTAGGGCGAGAAGCCCATGTGATCGACCGTCCAGGTGACGAGCGTGGTTCTGGATCGGCCTGGTACGCCGCCGCTGATCGACGCGGTGGAGCGCGAGCCGGGCTTGGCCATCGGCGGCTGCTGCGCGACCGCGGCGGTGGCGGCGAGGAGGGCGAGGGCGGGCAGGTAGCGCATCGGAAGTCTCCGGTTGTTTGCACCATCATGCACGTTCCGGCGGCGGCGGTCAGCCCTTCTCGTCGGGACCGGCGGTGAGATCGAAGCGGATGCGGACCCAGGCGCCGATCAGCGGCTTGTTGCCCTTGCGCGGGGTCGCACCAGGAACTGCCAGGCGGCGCGGCGAGCCGCGGCTGATCCCGGAGCCCGGCGTCTCGCCGAGCTTCGCGGCAATCCTCCACGTGATAGCGCGCGGCGGTGCGGCAGGCGATGATGCCCCAACCGACGGTGTTGACCGGCATGAAGGGCCGGTCTCGGCGTGGGTCGGCTCGCGATACCATTCGGCGTAGTAGAGCGGCTCGCCGCCGGGCGCGGCGCCGGGTTCGACGGGCTGTCGCCGGCGCCGCTGCCGCTGTCGCCCGCGTCGGCGCTCTCGACCGGCGCGCGCTTGATCTTGCCGACGTCCGAGGCGGCATAGTCGTTGCGGCTGAGGCGGATGAAGCCGGGGACGTTGATGACGACCTCGGGCGGGGTGGGCGGCACCTGCTGCGGCTCGCGCGGCGCGGCACGGGTGCGGTGCGCGGCACGGTGCGGCGCTTCTCCTGCGGGGCGGGGCGCGCTTGCTCCGTCGCCTTCTCGGCCGAGGGGCGAGAACAGGATCAGCGAGGTGGGATCGGCGCGACCGTTCATGCCGGGCAGCGCCCCCATGCGCAGCAGCACCCAGATCAGCGCGACGACGATGCCGAGCGCGAGCGCGGCGGCGTATAAGGCGCGGCTGCGCGCGTCCGGGCGGGCGCGGTAGGCGGAGTGGAGGTAGGTCGCCGACCGCATGACTGCGCGTGCCCTTAGAAGAGAACGCGAGCGGCGGAAACGGGGTTCAGTCCGCCTTGGACAGCCACGGCATGAGGGCACGCAGCAGGCGCCCACGGCCCTCGATCGGGTGCGCGGCGGCGGCGCGACGCGAGGCCTTGAGCTGCGGTGCCGACGCTCGTGTCGAGCACGAAGTCGCGCACGAAACGGCCGGACTGGATGTCGGCGAGGACGCGCTTCATCTCGGCGCGGGTCTGTTCGGTCACGAGGCGGGGGCCGGTGGTGATGTCGCCGAATTCGGCGGTGTTCGAGATCGCCTGCCGCATGCCGGCGATGCCGCGCTCGTAGAGCAGGTCGGTGATGAGCTTGGTCTCGTGCAGGCACTCGAAATAGGCGAGCTCGGGCGGTAGCCCGCCTCCACCAGCGTCTCGTAGCCGGCGAGGACGAGGTTCGAGATGCCGCCGCACAGCACCGCCTGCTCGCCGAACAGGTCGGTCTCGCACTCCTCGCGGAAGCTGGTCTCGATGATGCCGGCGCGGCCGCCGCCGATCGCGGCGCTGAATAGGCGAGGGCGAGGTCGTGCGCGTTGCCGGACGCGTCCTGCGCCACCGCCATGAGGCAGATGAGACCGCGACCGGCGACGTACTCGGCGCGCAGCGCGCGGCGGGCCCTTTGGGCGCGATCATGATCACGTCGAGGTCGGGGCGGGGCTCGATCAGGCCGAAGTGGATGTTGAGGCCGTGGCCGAAGGCGACGGCGGCGCCCGGCTTGAGGTGATCGGCGAGGTCGTCGCTGCCAGATCGCGGCCTGGCTCTCGTCGGGGCGAGGATCATGACGAGGTCGGCCCAGGCGGCGGCCTCCTGGTTGGTCAGGACCGGGAAGCCTTCGGCGGCGGCGGCGTCGGCCTTTGGGGCCGGGGCGCTTGGGCGATGGCGACTCGACCCCGCTGTCGCGCAGGTTGAGGGCGTGGGCGTGGCCCTGGTTGCCGTAGCCGAGCACCGCGACCTTGCGGGTGGTGAGGAGGCCGAGATCGGCGTCGTGATCGTGCGCAAATAATGCGCATGGCGGCAGGGTAGCGGGGGCGCGGATGTTTGCGAAGGTGCCGCGAACGATGCTGTTCGGATCAGGTTAGTTCTTCAAGCATAATGGTAAGAACGTCCTCCACATCGTTGTAAATAGGCCATTCGGACTGGTTGCGAAACCACGTGTACTGCCGCTTGGCGTAGCGGCGCGTGGCGCGTGGCGGAGGCGAGCGAGCGCTTCCGCCTCGTCGATCGCGCCGGCGAGGAGGGCGGTCACCTCGGGCACGCCGATGGCGCGCAGGACCGGGGCGTCGGCGGGCAGGTGGCGATCGAGCAGCGCCGCGATTCCTCCGCGCACCGCCGGCGAGCATGGCGGCGGCGCGGGCGTCGATGCGGTCGTTGAGCCAGGCGCGGTCAGGGAGGAGGCGGACCGCGGCGAGGTGAACCTGATCGGCGATGCCGCCTCGCGCCGGGCCTGCCACCAGGCGAGCGGGGCGGCCGGTGGAGCGGACGACTTCAGCGCGCGGGCGATGCGCTGCGTGTCGGCGGGGCGAGGCGGGCGGCGGCTTCCGGATCCTCGATCTGCAGCGCGGCGTGGTTTTTGGCCGTCAACTCATCGCGGATGTTGCCACGCACCTGCGCATCGATGGGGGGAATGGGCGCGATACCGTCCAGAAGTGTACGCAAGTACAGGCCGGTGCCGCCGACTACGATCGGAAGACGATCGGCAGGCGTGCGCGGCGGCGATCGCCGCCTTGGCGTCATCGGCCCAGCGCGCGGCGGAGCACGCCTCGGCGCCGTCGATGTAGCCGAACAAGGCGTGGGGGCGCGGGCCTCCTCGTCGGGCGTGGGGCGGGCGGTGAGGACGCAGGTCGCGGTAGACCTGGCTGGCGTCGGCGTTGATGATGGTGCCGTCGGTGCGCGCTCGGCCAGCGCCAGCGCGAGCGCCGACTTGCCGCTGGCGGTGGGCCCTGCGATGAGCGCGAGCCGCGGGAGAGCCGACGTGTTCATTGCCACCCTGATAGCAGCCGAAATGCGATGCGGCAGGGGGACATTTCCGCCGCGCGCGACCGGCTCGCCGCCGTGGACGTCGGCTATGCCGGGGAGATCCAAGCGGTGGAGGCGGGCGTCGCCTACGACCTGCCGTTCGCGTGCGCGCCGGCGGCGGCGGCAGGTGGCGCTGGAGGGCGCATTCCCGGGCGTCGACGTGGTGGTGCAGCCGGCGGCGGGCGGGCCAAGCGGCTGCTGGTGGCGGACATGGATTCCACCATGATCACGGTCGAGTGCATCGACGAGCTGGCCGACTATGCCGGATCAAGGCCGAGGTCGCCGCGGTGACCGAGGCGGCGATGCGGGGGGAGCTGGACTTCGAGGGGCGCTCGACGCGCGGGTGGCGCTGCTGGAAGGCTGCCGGAGGCGCGATCGAGCGCTGCCGCGCCGAGCGGGTGCGGATCATGCCCGGCGCGCGCGAGCTGGTCGGCACGATGCGGGCGCATGGCGCGACCTGCGTGCTGGTGTCGGGCGGTTCACCGCTTCGCCGAGCCGGTGGCGGCGGAGATCGGCTTCGACCGGGCGATCGCCAACGTGCTGGAGATCGCGGACGGAGCGCTGACCGGCACGGTGGCGCGGCCGATCGTGGGCGCGGCGGCGAAGCTCGCGACGCTGGAGGCGGAGCGCGCGCGGCTCGGGCTGAGCGCGGCGGAGACGCTGGCGGTGGGGACGGGGCCAACGACCTGGCGATGATCGGGGCGGCGGGGCTGGGCGTCGCCTATCGCGCCAAGCCGGTGGTGGCGGCCGCCGCCGCGGCGCGGATCGAGCATTGCGACCTCACCGCGCTGCTCTACGCGCAGGGCTACCCGCGCGCTTCCTGGAGCGGAGAGAGCCGTCGCCACGCGGCTGAGGCCGGTGCGCGGGGCGCATCAGTTGTACGAACCGACGGTCGGCACCCCGCTTGGCGGAAGCGTGCGTAAATGTGCGCCGCTTCCGGGGGACGCGAACCATGCCGCGGTGCGCGATCGATTACTGGCGACCGGCGGACGCGCTGACGCCCTATGTGCTGAGTTACAGCCGCTATCACGTCGGCGAGGAACCCGGCGTGCTCGTCACCGAGCCGTTCTTCGCCGCCTGGGCGAACTTGCGCATCACCATGGGCGTGCGCGGGTGGTCGTTCACGATCGGCAACCGGCACTATCCCGCTGTCCCCGACATCGCGCTGTTCGGCGCGACCAGCCGGCTGGGGTTCGGCTCCAGCGAAGGCGAGACGGCGTTCGGCGTGGGGCTGAGCCCGCGCGGCTGGGCGCGCTTCGCCGGCGCGGATGCGGACGACTTCGCCGATCGCGTGACGGAGGTAGCGGCGCTGGGGCGGTTCGACCTGCGCGGGCTGGCCGCGGCGCTGCGCGGCGGCTCGGCGCCGGTCGCCACGCTGGACGCCTTCTTCTCGACGCGCTGGCGCGCAGCGCGCCGGAGCCGCCCGATGTCGCCGTGCTGGAGCGGCTGCTGGCGGACGCTCGGTGCGCAGCGTGGCGGAGCTGGCGCGGAGGGGCTGACTGCGGTGCAGCTGGGCGGTTCATGCTGCGCCACTTCGGCTTCACGCCCAAGCGGCTGATGCGGCGGCGGCGCTGCGCGCGCGAGCTGCCGCGCGCGGACGGTGGGCAGGAAGCGATCGCGGCCAGTGATTACTTCGACCAGGCGCATTTGGACGGGATCGGCGAGCGCGAGCTGTTCCCGGGTACTCAGCGCCGTGAACCGCAAGCCGTGGAGGCGCCGTCAGCGGTGACTGGCGTGCGCGAAAGCAGGGTCCGGGTCGGGCGGCCGCAACGTCGGCGCTCAACCAGGGTGTCGCAGGTCAGCGGCCGGGGATCGTGCCGCTAGATCACGACCTGATCGAGAGCCGCGGTCTCACCGATGCGGATCAGGTGTCCATCGCGGCGGCATCACTGGTCCGGTCAAGCCTACTGCAGCGAGCCGTGCTCGATCGCAGTGGGCGAGCGCGCGATCGAAGGCGTACGGCGGAGAGCGGGCATCGGCCGCGAAACGCATCGCGTCGCATCATGCGGTGGGTGCGAATCAGCCGGCATCGCAGTCGGTGCGACGCCGCGAACGTATCGACGCGGCGTACACCCACTCGCGGCCGTCCAGGGTCTGAGATGTCGGTTCGGTTCGATTCGCTCGATTGCGAGGCTGCCGGCGTTGCAAGTCGTACCCGCATCCGCCTGGCCGTTCAGGCGCGGCGAAGCTGTCGCTGGGCGCGTCTGCACGGAACGTTGCCGCCGCCACGCCGCTTCACGGCGCGACGACGAGCCGCCGCCTGCAGCCGCCGCGCGCAGGCGCGCTGGGCTTCGGCGCGGTTGGCGAAGCCGGTGGCTTGCAGGCGCACGACGGTGCCGGCGCGGACATGGCGCAGGGTGCCGCTTACTGGCCGCCGACACGGCTCCACAGGGTGCGGCGTTGGCCTCGTTGCTGAAGGCGCCGAGCTGGATGCGCCACTTGCCGCCGCTCGCCGCCGCGGAGGTAGCCTGGGCGCAGGGGCGGGCGGGAGCGGGGCTGCAGCGGGCGCGGGCCGGGTCGTCGCAGCGGCAACCGGCGTCGGCTGGCTGCCGGGGCGGGCTTGGACGCCGGCTTCGGCGGTGAAGCGGGCGGCCGTCAGGACCGCGATTACGTCGCGGCCGGTGGTCGGGATCGGAGAGACGCGCGAGGGCTTGCCGGTCAGCTTGCCGGGCTTGCCGTCGGGGCCGGGGATGCGGTCGTTGGCGACCTTTACCGTCACGTCGCTGCTCGCGGCAGTGGGGGCGGGAGTGACGGGGCGGCGGCGGGCGTGCGGACGCCGTAGTCGCCGCCGGGCAGTCAGGATCGACCGGTGGCGCGCGCGGGCGCGGCGCCGCCTGCTTCGCCATGCGCTCATACTGCTGCGCCAGCGCGATGCCCTTCTGCCGCTGCTCGGCGGGGATGTACTGGTCCATCTGCGCCAGCGTGGGGCCGGCCTGGCTCAGCCCCTGCTGCGAGGAGCGGGTGACGAGGGCGTAGGCGCGGGTCCAGTCCTTGGGCGCGCCGTCGCCGTTGAACAGCATGGTGCCGAGCACCAGTTCCGCGCGCTTCTCGTCGCGGCCGACCGACTTCTCGAGCCAGGGCAGCGCCTCGTCCCGCGGCCGTCCTGGAACAGCGCGAGGCCGAGGTTGTCCTCCGCCTGGGTATGGCCCTGCGCCGCGGCCTTGCGGAACCAGCTCTGCGCCAGCGCGGGATCGGTCGGCACGCCGCGGCCGAGCTTGTAGGCCTGGCCCAGGTTGAACTGCGCGTCGGCGTCACCGGCGACGGCGGGGCCGCGCCACTCGTCCACCGCGGCCTTGAAGTCGCCGCGCGCCCAGGCGTCCACCCGGCCTTCACGTCCGCCAACGCCGGGCCGCTCGCCAGCGCCAGCCCGACCGCCGCCATCAGATATGCCCGCATCGCCCGTCCCCTGAATGCCTCATCCGATATGATGCACCAGCCGCGCGCAGGAGGGAAGCCGGGGTGCATCCGTTCGGGCGTTAACCGTTTCTTGAGGCGCGGCTGTCACCCCGGCATCCGGGAAAAAGGACGAGGCGGGGGATACATGCGCGTTCTGGCGATGGCATCGCAGAAGGGTGGTTCGGGGAAGACGACGCTGTCGGGCACCTGGCGGTGCAGGCGCAGCTCGCCGGCGCCGGGCCGGTCGTGCTGATCGACATCGATCCGCAAGGGTCGCTGGCCGATTGGTGGAACGAGCGCGACGCGGAACTGCCCGCCTTCGCGCAGACCACGGTGTCGCGGCTCGCCGCCGACCTGGAGGTGCTGCGCCAGCAGGGCTTCAAGCTGGCGGTGATCGACACGCCGCCCGCCATCACGGTGGCGATCCAGAGCGTGATCCAGGTCGCCGAGCTGATCGTCATTCCGACCGGCCGAGCCCGCACGACCTGCGCGCCGTCGGCGCCACGGTCGACCTGTGCGAGCGCGCGGCAAGCCGCTGATCTTCGTGGTCAACGCCGCGACGCCCAAGGCGCGCATCACCGGCGAGGCGGCGGTCGCGCTGTCGCAGCACGGCACCGTCGCGCCGATCACCATTCACCAGCGCACCGATTTCGCCGCCAGCATGATCGACGGCCGCACCGTGATGGAGACCGACCCGCGCGGCAAATCCGCCGCCGAGGTGGTCGCGCTGTGGAGCTACATCTCCGACCGGCTGGAGAAGAACTTTCCGCCGCACCGTGTTCACCGTGCCGGCCGCGGCGGTGGCCGCCAACGGTCAGCGCGCGCAGGCCGGCGGCTTCGCTGGCGGGGTGTGATCTGATGCTGGGCAATCCTGCCGCTCGCCACGCTGTCCTCCGGCTGCTGGCGCGCAAGGGCCATGCCCGGCCGGCGATGCGGCCGCAGGGCTTCTCGCTGAACGGGCTGGCGCAGGCGGGCGATCAGCTCGGCTGGAACGACATGGGCGATGAGCCCGCGCCGGTGCCGCGGTGCTGCAGGTGCGCAGGCGCTGGTCGAGAGCTGACCGGCCGGAGCCGGTCACCGCGCTGGAGCCGGTCGCGCTCGCCGAGCCGGTCGCGCCGCCGCCAGTCGCGCTGTCGCTCGGCAAGGCCAAGGCCGCCTTCACGCTGCGGCTGGATGCCGACCGGCACCTGCGGCTGCGGCTGGCCTGCGCGACGCAGGGCCGCTCGGCGCAGCAGCTCGTCACGAGGCGCTCGACGCCTTTCTCGCCAACCTTCCCGTGGTCGATCAGCTGGCGCGCCAGCTCGACCGCGACGCCAAGTGATCCGATCAGGGGATAGATGATGAACCACGGTTTCACCCGCACGCTCGCCAACACGGCGCTCGCCGGCTCGCTGCTGATGCTGGCCGCGACCGGCATGGCCGCGTCGCGCGACGAGCAGAAGATCACCCAGCAGGCGGCCGCGAAGGCGGCGAGTGCCGGACAGGCGCTGGCGAGCTGGCGCTGGCCGGCAGCGCGGTGAGCGCGGCGGGAGGCGGCAGTGGCGCTGCGCCCGCAGGACGCGAGCTATCGCGCGCTGCTGGGGCAGTCGTACCTGAAGGCCGGGCGCTTCACTTCGGCGCAGCAGGCGCTGGGCGATGCGCTGGCGCTGCGACGGCGACGGCAAGGTCGCGCTGAACCTGGCGCTGGCACAGATCGCGGGCGCGCGCTGGGACGTGGCGCGCGAGACGCTGCATCGCAACGGGCTGGTCATTCCGGCGGCGGACCGCGGGCTGGCGATGGCGCTGGCGGGCGATGCCGCGGCGGCGTCGACGTGCTGGTCGAGGCGGCGCGGCCCGATGCCGACGGTGAAGACGCGGCAGAACCTGGCGCTGGCGCTGGCGCTGGCCGGCCGCTGGGCCGAGGC
The DNA here is from genome assembly GCA_013348765.1 of Carpinus viminea. Classification (NCBI taxonomy): domain Eukaryota; kingdom Viridiplantae; phylum Streptophyta; class Magnoliopsida; order Fagales; family Betulaceae; genus Carpinus; species Carpinus viminea. The sequence goes on from CP054667.1 coordinate 54,927, forward strand.
GCGCACGATGGTGTCGCAGGACCTGTCGCCGGCCGACGTCGACAAAAGGATCGAGGAGTGGGCGGCGTTCACCCATCCGAACGGCGCGTGGGATCAGGTCGCGAGCCTGCTCGACATCACGCCGGCGAAGGACGCGGCCAGCCGGTCGCGCTGGCGCTGGTCGCGCCGGCGCCGGTGGTGGTGCCGGTGACAGCGACCGCCAGAGCCCGTCGCGTGGCGAGCCCGGCGCCGGTAGCCGTTGCGGCCGCTCCGGCGATCCGCTTCGCGCCGGCCGCAGCCGTGGTGCAGTCGCTGCCCGAGCGGGTGCAGCTGATCGCCGCGCCGGGTCCGTTCAAGACCAAGCTGGCGAGTGCGCCGGCGGCGGTGGCGGCGAAGGCACCGGTCAAGGTCGCGCTTCGTCCTGCGCCCGCGCTGGCGAAGGGCGACTGGTACGTGCAGCTCGGCGCCTATGACTCGCCGGCGGTGGCTGGAGACGGCTGGGCGCGCGTGACGCGTCGCCACGCCGACTTCGCCCGGCAGGTGCCAGCCGGCATGACCTTCGCGATCGGCGCGAGCTTCTATCGCCTGTCGGTCGGCGGCTTCGCGCGCGCCGACGCGGGCGCGCTGTGCCGGCGCTACAAGGCGAGCGGCGGCAGCTGCTTCGTGCGGCAGGGCGCGGGCGACCAGATGGCGGCGTGGGTGAAGCCCAACGTCCAGGTCGCGGCGATGGCGAAGCCGGTGCGGGTCGCTCCGAAGGTTCAGCCGGTGCGCACGGCGGTCGTGCTGCCCAAGGGCAAGCAGCTGGCGTCGCGCTAACCGATCAGGCCAGCTCGCGGCCGCCTTTCCACAGGCGCAGCGCGCGGCCCTGCACCGGCAGACCCTCGAACGGGGTGTTGACGGCGCTGCCGGGCAGCGTGTCGTCGATCACCCACGGCGCGTCCGGATCGATCAGCACCAGGTCCGCCGGGGCACCGAGCGCGAGCGTGCCGGTGTCGAGGCCTAGCGCGCCGGGTTCGCGGCGACCAGCTCGAACAGGCGCTCCAGCGAGATCAATCCGTCGCGGACCAGGCCGAGGCCGAGCGCGAGCAGGGTCGCGGCGCCGGCCATGCCGGGGGCGGCGTCGGCGAAGGGCAGACGCTTCTCCTCCGGGCCGCGCGGATCGTGGCCGGAGTGGAGCACGTCGATCGTGCCGTCGGCGAGCGCGGCGCGCGCGGCCTGACGATCCGCCTCGCTGCGCAGCGGCGGGGAGAGGCGGGCGAAGCTGCGGAAGTCGCTCATCGCATTGTCGGAGGGTGAGGTGCGCGGCGTGATGCCGCACGTCACCGCCACGCCGCGGCGCTTGGCGGCGCGGATCAGGTCGAAGCCCATGCGTGGTCGTGACCTGGCGGAACGTGGAGGCGCGCGCCGGTCTCCTCCGCCAGCATCAGGTCGCGCGCGATCGCGAGCGGCTCGGCCAGCGCGGGGCGGAGGGAGACCCAGGCGGGTCGCGGTCTCGCCGTCGGTGGCGACCGCGTCGGCGCGAGCCCCTCGTCCTCGGCATGGACGATGACGAGGTCGCGCGCGTAGGCGAGGACGCGGCGCATGACCCCGGCGTCGGCGATGCGGGCGCGGCCGGTGGCGACGGCGCGAGCGCCGGCGGAAGCGCAGATCGCCAGCTCGGCGAGTTCCTGCCCGGCCAGGCCGCGGGTGGCGGCGGCGAGCGGATGGATCCACAGGTCGGGCTTGCCGACCAGGCTGGCGCGCTGGACGATGCCGGGCTCGTCCAGCACCGGCGACTGGTCCGGGCATGAGCGCGACGCGGACGATGCCGCCGGCGCGGAAGGCGGCGCGGTCGATCGCGAACACGGTGTCGTGCAGGGCGGGGGCGAGGAGCTTGCCGCAGTCGATGACCTGCGCGTCGTCGGCGCGATCGACGATCGTGCCGTTCGCCACGCACAGCTCGCGGGCGCCGCCGAGGACGCGGGCGTTGACGAAGCGGAGCGCGGCGGGGGTCATGCCCAGCCCTCCACGCCGCGGGCGCGGCGGGTGAGGACGTCGAGGCAGGCCATGCGCACGGCGACGCCCATCGCGACCTGCTCGGTGATGGCGGAGCGCTCGACGTGGTCGGCGACGTCGAGTCGATCTCGACGCCGCGGTTCATCGGGCCGGGGTGCATGACGAGGGCGTCGGGCGCGGCGCGCCGGAGGCCGCTCGGCGGTGAGGCCGTAGCGCAGGCGGTACTCGCGCAAGCTGGGCACGTAGCCGCCGGCCATGCGCTCGGTCTGCAGGCGCAGCATCATCACCACGTCGGCCCCGTCGAGCGCGCGGTCGAAGTCGGTGAAGGGGTGACGCCGAAGCGCTCGATCGCGGGCGGCATCAGGGTGGAGGCGCCACCCGCACTCGGCGGCGAGCGCGGTGAGCGAGGATGTTGGAGCGCGCGACGCGGCTGTGCAGCAGGTCGCCGCAGATCACGACGCGGCGGTTGGCGATGCCGCCGAGCGACGCGGATGGTCAGCGCGTCGAGCAGCGCCTGGGTCGGGTGTTCGTGGCGGCCGTCGCCGGCGTTGAGACGGGGCAGTCGACCTTGCTGGCGATCAGCGCCACCGCGCCCGACGCCATGTGGCGGATGACGATGACGTCGGCGCGCATGGCGTTGAGCGTCATCGCGGTGTCGATCAGCGTCTCGCCCTTCTTCACGCTGGATTGGGCGGCGTGCATGTTGACGACGTCGGCGCCGAGCCGCTTGCCCGCGATCTCGAACGACAGCAGCGTGCGGGTCGAGTTCTCGAAGAAGGCGTTGATCTGGGTGAGGCCGTCCAGGCGCTTGTCGGGCGCGGCGTGCCCGGCGTTGGCCGCGGCCCAGCCCTCCGCCTCGTCGAGCAGGAAGGCGATCTCGTGCGGCTGCAGCCCCTCGATGCCGAGCAGGTGGCGGTGCGGGAAGACGGCGCCGCCCGCGATCATGCTGGCCGGGCGGTGATCGGAGGCGGGCATTAAAGCCGCGGGTTAGCTGCTCGTGTTCAGCCGGGCAAGGCGGGGCTTCACCAGCGGCACGGTCAGCATCGTGCTCGCCACCGCCATCAGCAGCATCGCGGTGAAGGTGTCGGCGGTCACGATCTGCTTGTCGAGCAGGATGTTGACGAAGATGATCATGATGAGCGCCTTGGTCTGCAGCAGCCAGCCGATCGTGATCGCCTCCCCCGGCGGCCAGCCGAGGATGCGGCCGGCGATGCGCACGCCCAGCAGCTTGCCGACGACCGAGGCGACGAGGAACAGCGCGGCGGCACCGAACACGGCGAGGCCGCCCACCGCGAAGTTGGTCTTGAGCCCGGTCGAGAGGAAGAACACCGGCATCAGCGCGGTGAGGAGCACGGTGCGGAAGACGTCGATCGCGGCCTCGCCGAACCACTCGCGGTCGAGCACCGCGCCGGCGAGGAAGGCGCCGACCATGAAATGCAGGCCCGACCAGTCGGCGCCGAAGCCGCACAGCAGCAGCCAGATCAGCGCGACGTACCAGCGATCGACCTGCCGCAGCTTCGTGAACAGGACGCGGACCACGACGACGGCGAGCGCGAAGGCGACGAAGAAGCCGAGCTGCCGCCCGATCCGCTCCCAGTCGAGCAGGATCAGCGCGAGCACGCCCCAGATCGCGATGTCGTCCATGCTGGCGTAGCGCAGCACGCGCTGGCCGAAGCCGGTGCGCAGGACCTCCATCTTCTCCATGAGGAGCACGAGGATGGGCAGCGCGGTGACGGCGCAGGCCATGCCGATGCCGAGCGTCGCCTGCCAGTAGGTGCCGTTCGGCCCGATCCAGCCCGGCCGGGTCAGCAGCGCGGCGGCGGCGATGCCGCCGAAGACGAGCGGCAGTCAGCGCGAGGCCAGCGGTGACGCTGGTCTCGCGGCGGCGCTCCCAGGCCTGGCCCAGGTCGAGCTCCAGCCCGGCGGCGAACACGAACATCACCGCCCACCAGGCGATGCCGCTGAGCGAGCCGATCGTCGCGGGGCGTGAAGACGAAGGCGTAATAGCCGGGGAACAGCGCGCCGAACGCCGGGGCCGAGAATGATGCCGGCGATGATCTGCACCACCACCAGCGCCCAGTGATCGGTCCGTGCGAAGCGCCACACCGCCCACGGCAAGGTGTAGATCAGCAGCATCGCGAGGAGGAACACCTCCGTCGGCGTCATCGCGTGCATCGTCGTATTCTCCCCGCGGCGGGAGTTAAATCGGTTTGCGCCGGGATCAACCGCCACCAGCGCGTCGATCGCGGCCTGCAGGATGACGGCGGCGGCGTGGTTGTCGATGCTGGCGCGCTTCGCGCGTGACAGGTCCTGCGCGATCATGGCGCGCTCGGCGGCGACGGTGGACCAGCGCTCGTCCCACAGCAGCACGGGGGCGAGATCCGCCACGTTGCGGGCGAAGGCGCGGGTGGACTGGGTGCGCGGCGTGTCGGTGCCGTCCATGCTGAGGGGCAGGCCGATCACCAGGCCGCGCACCGCTGCTGCGCCTGCATCAGCGTGACGAGCGCGCCTTGTCGGCGGTGAACTTGGTGCGGCGGAGCAGGGTGGCGGGGGAGGCGAAGCTCCAGCCCGCATCGCACAAGGCGGTGCCGATCGTCTTGGTGCCGACGTCGAGGCCGAGCGCGCCGCCGTCGGGCAGCGCCGCGCGGAACGGCCGCGCTGGCGGTGATCACCGCTCGCCGGCGCTGCCGCGCCAGGAACGCCGCGAAGGCGCCGTTCCGCATCGGCGCGCACGTTGGCCCAGAACAGGCTGTAATCGTAGACGTGGTAGTTGTTGCCGGGGAGGACGTAGGGGCCGACCTGCTGGCGGCTCGCCGATCAGGAGGAAGCCGCGCTCGCCGCAGCGCGCGGGCACGCGGCCGGGGTGATCGCGGCGGTGGCGAGGTCGGCGGCGGGTAGAGCGTGCCGAGGTTCGCGCTGGCCGGGGCGGCGTCGCCGGCGTTGCCGGTCAGCGGGTTGGTGCACACCAGCGGCGTGTCGCGGCGGGAGCGGCCGTCAGAAGCCGGTGGTGGCGTCGTAATGCTCGGTCACGAGCGAGGGGTCGGCCGGTTCGGCGAAGCTCTCCCACGAGAGCAGGCAGCCGCTATCCTGCGCGGTGCGGCACTCGGCAGCCGATCGCGGCGAGATCGGTGACGCGGCTGACCGGCCAGCCCACGACATAGGCGGCGACGATGCGGGCCTTGAGCGCGGGATCCTTCGCGATCCGCTCGCGCAGCAGGCGGGTGAGGTGGAGCGCGCCCTGGCTGTGCCCGGCGAGGATGATCGGGCGCTTGGGATCGACCTGGCGCAGGAAGGTCGTGAAGGCGGCATCGACGTCGTAATAGGCGAGGGCGAGGGCGCGCTCGGCGTCCTGCGCTGGTGAGGAAGGCGCCGAAGGTCGCCTGGCGATAGCGCGGCGCCCACACGTCGCCGGCGGTGGAGAAGGCGCTGGCCTGGCCGCGCAGGAAGACGCGGGCGCGCTCGGTCGTCTCGGGATCGGCGAGCGCGGCGTTCCAGTGATCGCGCCCGATGTAGGAGGTCGGGTGGATGAAGAAGATCGCCGCGCCGGTGCCGGGCGTGCCGGAGGAATAGCCGGCGGGCGCCCAGCGCGGGGATCGTCCGGCAGCCGGGACGGCGCGAGCCACATCGCGGGATCGTCGTAGGCGTTGGCGGCGACCTTCGGCTGGGCAGCTCACCTTGAACGCGGTGCAGACCCCGCAGCGACCCCTTTTGTGCAACGCCCGGCGAAGCTGGCAACCGCGCCGCGGCATTGCGTTGCGGCAATGCGGGCGGTAGCGGCGCGGCCATGTCCGTCGACACCGCCACCGTGAAGCGCGTCGCCGGCTTGGCCCGGATCGCGATCAGCGACCCCGAGGCCGAGCGGCTGGTGCCCGACTCAACAACATCCTGGGCTGGATCGAGCAGCTATACCGCCGGCGTCGCGCCGATGACCAACACGCTGCGGCTGCGCGACGACGTGGTGAACGCCGACCCGCTGACCGGGGCGGCATCCGCGACGCGGTGCTGGCGAACGCCCCGCAGGCGGAGCACGGCTTCTTCACCGTGCCCAAGGTGATCGAGTGACCCAGCTCACCGATCTCGGCATCCGGCAGCTGCGCGACGGCATCCGCGCGCCGGGACTTCTCGGCGCGCGAGGTGGCGGACGCGTTCGTCGTGGCGGTGAGCCGGGCCAAGGCGCTCAACGCCTTCCTGGTGCAGAACGCCCGACGCGATCGCCGCCGCACGCGAGGCGGAATACGGCGCGAGCGGCGGGCGAGGAGCTGAAGCCGCTCGCCGGCGTGCCGCGATGCGGACCGCCGACTGCGGGTGACCGGCCACGCCGCCAGCCACATCCTGGAGGGTTCACTGCCGTACAGATCACCGTCACCGAATTTGGCGGACGCGGGCGCGGGATGCCGGCAAGCTCAACATGCCAGTTCGCGAGGGTTCAGGCCTCGGCGTTGGGCAACTCTCGCCGTGGCACGCGGACGGGCAACGCCGCTGGCGCGGCGGCTCGGGCGGCAGCACGCGCAGCGGTGGCGCGCGCGTGCTCGGGCGCGACCGGGCAGTGACCGGCGGCTCGATCCGCGCGGCGGGCGCGGATCAGCGGGATGGACCTACGCCGCAGCGCACGATCGCCTTCGCGTCGCCTCGGCCAGGCCAGGCCGAGCGCGGCACCGGGATGCGCGATCATGCTGCCTACGGCGCGCCGACGCGAGGTGCGACCTCGCTCCAGCTCGACGCTGCGCCTGGGGAGCATCGCTGACCGAGCCAGCCTGGCGCCACGTGCGCGATCAGCTGCCGCGCCGCTTATCGCGCGACGGCATGCCGCCGGCGGCGTCGAGCCTCGACCGCATCGCTGCGGGCCTGATCGCGCTGGAGGCGTGTCCAACCTCGCGACATGCTGCGACCATGCTGGAGGCGATGGCGGGCGAACCTGCAGGCGATGTACGCCGCGACCCGCGCCGACGGCTTCGGCGACGAGGTGAAGCGGCGCATCATGATCGGGACTTATGTCCTGAGTGCAGGCTTCTACGACGCGTATTTCACGCAGGCTTCGAAGGTCCGCACGCTGATCGCGCGCGATTTCGAGCAGGCGTGGGACACGTGCGACGTGCTGCTGACCCCGACCGCGTCGGCGGCGTTCGCGCTGGGCGAGAAGAGTGCCGATCCGATCGCGATGTACCTCAACGACGTGTTCACCGTGCCCTCGTCGCTGGCCGGGCTGCCGGCGATGAGCGTGCCGGGCGGGCTGGACGAGGCGGGGCTGCCGCTGGGGCTGCAGATCATCGGCAAGCCGCTGGACGAGCAGGCGGTGCTGAACGCCGGACTGGCGATCGAGCAGCGCGCGGGCTTCGTCGCGGCCGGGGGCGTGGTGGTGATGACGACGGTATTACCGTTAATCAGTAATACAAAGCGGGCAGGCTCACGAACACTGACGGTCGGGCGCGGTGACGATCCCGAAGGACGTGCGCGATGCATTTGGGTTGCGGTGGTCAATCAAGCCTGTCGAGATCGAGATGCTACCCTGACGATGCGCGAGATCATGCAAGCCCAAAGCGAGGATCGGAGCCGAAATCCGGACAGCCGAGGTCGACCGGCTGCGTGTCAGCCGCCCATTCACTGCGCGACGGGCGCGACCGAGGATCGCCGAAGGATATTCGCGGGGATGATCCGTTCCGCCATGATCATGCGGATACAATATCCTGATCGACCTGCGCGAGGAGGATGCGGTGTTGAACCTTCGAGTGGTCCGCCACGCAGGTGGCGACGGCGGGAAACTCCGGTTCGCGTCAGCGTCGTGTCGCGGGCGAACTGGCGTGGTGGGCCTCGTCCGCGACATCGAAGGTTGCTGCGGACGTTCGCCGTTCTCGAGTCGATCCGCTGCCGCTGGGCGGCGATTTGAGCGGCGAAGTTCAGCTCGCCTATCGCACATCGGCTGGCGTGACAGCTGCTGGGCGATTTCTGAATCGTATGCCCACGCGATCAGCGCCACCTGATTACACGTGATCCCGACTGCGGACCGATATTTCCGACTCTCAAACTCCATCATCGGAGACGCATCCTGGCTGGCTGGCGCATCCGCATTCCGCATCACGGGCGAGACCGGCGACTGGGAGGTCGTGGTCGGGCTGGAGGTGCACGCGCAGGTGACCTCCAACGCCAAGCTGTTCTCCGGCGCGGCGACGGCGTTCGGGGCGGAGCCGAATACGCAGGTGAGCCTGGTCGACGCGGCGATGCCGGGATGCTGCCGGTGCCCAACGCCGAGTGCATCCGCCAGGCGGTGCGCACCGGCATGGCGCTCGACGCCGAGATCAACCGCTGGTCGCGGTTCGATCGCAAGAACTATTTCTACGCCGATCTGCCGCAGGGGTATCAGATCAGCCAGCTCTACCACCCGCTGGTGGGCGAGGGGCACGTCGACATCGACGACGACGGCGTGGAGAAGCGGATCGGGATCGAGCGCATCCACGTCGAGCAGGACGCGGGCAAGCTGATGCACGATCAGCATCCGACGCGCAGCTACGTCGACCTCAACCGCTCGGGCGTGGCGCTGATGGAGATCGTCAGCCGGCCGGACATGCGTTCGCCCGCCGAAGCAGGGGCTTACCTGCGCAAGCTGCGCGCCGTGCTGAGGTATGTCGGCAGCTGCGACGGGAACATGGAGGAGGGCTCGATGCGCGCCGACGTCAACGTCAGCGTGCGCAAGCCCGGCGACGAGTTCGGCACGCGGACCGAGACCAAGAACGTCAATTCGGTGCGCTTCGTCATGCAGACGGTCGAGCACGAGGCGCGGCGCCAGGTCGAGGTGATCGAGGGCGGTGGCCGGATCGTGCAGGAGACGCGGCTGTTCAACCCGGACACCGGCACGACGCGGTCGATGCGGTCCAAGGAAGACGCGCACGATTATCGCTACTTCCCCGATCCCGACCTGCTGCCGCTGGAGCTGGACGAGGCGTTCCTGGAGGAGTGCCGCGCGAGCCTGCCCGAGCTGCCCGATGCCAAGCGCGCGCGCTACGAGGCGCTGGGGGTGACCCCCTACAATGCCGCGGTGCTGACCGCCGGAGGTGGAGACGGCGCGCTGGTTCGACGCGCTGCTGGACGCCGGGCGGAGGCGAAGGCGGGATCGAACTGGGTGGCGGGCGAGCTGTTCGGCGCGCTCAACCGGTCGGGCAAGGACATCGCGAGCTCCCCGGTGACGCCGGCGCAGGCGGCCGAGCTGCTGGCGCTGGTGGCGACGGCACGCTGTCGGGCAGCCTCGCCAAGCAGGTGTTCGAGGCGATGCTGGAGACCGGCGACGCGCCGGGCAAGATCGTCGCGGAGCGCGGGCTGAAGCAGACCAGCGACACCGGCGCGATCGAGGCGGTGATCGCCGAGGTGCTGGCGAAGAATCCGGGGCAGCTCGAACAGTATCGCGGCGGCAAGGAGACGCTGTTCGGCTTCTTCGTCGGGCAGACGATGAAGGCGATGGCGGGCAAGGCGAACCCGCAGGTGGTCAACGAGCTGCTGCGCAAGGCGCTGGCGGGGTGACGACGCGCACCGCGGCGTGCGCGTGCGGCGCAGTGACGGCGGTGTGCGCGGGCGAGCCGGTGCGGGTATCGGTCTGCCACTGTCTCGACTGCCAGCGGCGCAGCGGCAGCGCCTTCTCCGCGCAGGCGCGCTGGCCCGAGGCGGCGGTGACGGTCACCGGCGAGACGCGGATGTGGGAGAAGGCCGGCGAGAACGGCAGCGCCCGCTTCAGCTTCTGCCCGGCGTGCGGCGCGACCATTCACTTCGAGATCGACGCGCTGCCCGGACTGACGGCGATACCGCTCGGCGCGTTCGCGGACCCGGACTTTCCGCACCGCGCTACTCCGTGTGGGAGCCGCGCAAGCATCCCTGGCTAGAGATCACCGGCGACGTCGAGCACAACTGACGAGCGAACGGCCGGCGGATCGCTCCGCCGGCCGTCGCTCCGGTCAATCGGGGTTACCAGCCGCGATGGCGACCCTGCCAATCGTGGCGCTGATGGTAGATGTTGCGGCTCGCGTGGTTGCGCATGCGGTTCAGGCGCTGCCGCTCACGCCATGACAGCCGCCCGTCGTTCCACCGCGCGTGGCTGCGATAGCGATCGATCCGGTACTGCTGCCGCTCGAGCCGGTGATACTCGCGCGGCGTGATCTCGCCGCGGCGGGCGCCGTGGTAGATGCGCTGCTCCTGGCGATGGTCGCGATAGCGATCGCCGTAGCCGTACTGCGCCTGGGCGGGCGCGGCGGCGACGAGGGCAGCGGCCGCACCGGCGAGGCCGAGAATGAAGCTCTTCATGTTTACTCTCCCATACTCCGACGCCGCTCTGCGCCCGCGCGGCTGAGGCGATCCTGAACTCGGCTGAAAGGCGGCGTTCATGGATGCTTGCGAGGCCGCGGCGGTGGCCATAAGCTCGCGACTCACGGCGCCCGAGAAGCGCCGGGGAAACCGGGGGGTTGCCTGATGAGAACGTGGTTGGTCGCCATCGCGGCGGCGCTGGTGCTGGCCGTGCCGGCGGCGGCGCAGGAGCGCACCGCCGTCAAACAGGACTTCACCCTGCCGCCGAGCAGCGGGAAGACGATCCTGGTCTTCCGCCCGGCGGTGAGCGTGGGCGCGCAATCGACCGGGGGATGTTCGAGCCGAACGCGGACTGGACCGATCGCGCGCGCAAGAACATCGAGGCGGCACTGACCGCGCGACAGGGCGGCCTGGGCAACACAATCGTCATGGCGGGCGAGAGCTACGGCGCGGACGCGCAGCGGGTGGAGGAATACACCAAGCTGTTCGCCGCCGTCTCGCAGGCGGTGATCCAGTATCAGTTCTTCGTCGGCAATCGCCTGCCCACCAAGAAGCGCGACAACAAGGCGGGGGTGTTCGACTGGTCGCTGGGCGAGGGCGTGCGCGACCTGCCCGGGGCGAAGAACGCCGACTACGCGCTCTTCCTCTACAACAAGGACGCCTACGGCTCGACCGGGCGCAAGATCCTGCAGGTGATGGCGGCGATCGGGCCGGGGCTGGCGGTGAAGTCGGGCGAGCACGCCGGCTACGCCGGGCTGGTCGACCTGAAGACCGGCGATCTGCTGTGGCTCAACGCCGATGGCGCGATGGGCGGCGACGTGCGCGAACCCGACGGCGCGCAGAAGCGGGTGGGGCAGTTGCTGGAGGAATTCCCGGCAGCGTGCCGCCCAAGCCGGGTGCAGACCGCAGGCGCTGCTGGCGCTGCTGGCGCCGCGCGGCGGCGAGCCTGGCGACGACTGGCGGTTCAGGCGCCGCTGCCCGCGCCCTATGCCGGCGTGTATCAGCCGCATCGGTGTCGACGAGATCGGCTGGTGGCGCGAGGACGACGAGAGCGAGCGCGCGCTGGCGGCCTCCCCGCTGGTGATCCGCGACGAGGCGCTGACCGGCTACATCAAGGGCGTGCTGTGCGACGGTGGGGCCGGATCGCTGCAAGGCGACGCGCGTCTACGTGCTGCGCGAGCCTCGTTCAACGCCTCCATGTCTCCCAACGGCACGATGCGGGTCTACAGCGGGCTGTTGTGCGGAGCGAAGGCGGAACTGGCGTCCGTGCTGGCCATGAGTTCAGCCATTTCGAGCGGCGGCACACGCTGCAGCCAGTCTGGTCGGCGCGGAACCGACATGCTGGCGTGGGCGCAGGTGCTCGCGTCGATGAGCCCGCAGGGCGGGTCGAGCTTCAACTCGATGCAGCTGTCGGTCTACGGCAATCTCTACCACTACCAGCGCGACAACGAGCGCGAGGCCGACCTGGCCGGGCTCGGCTACCTCAACGCGAGCAAGCTGCGGCCGCAGGCGGCGAGCCAGGTGTGGCGCAATTTCATGGCGGAGAGCGAGGCGTCCGCCTCCGCGCGCCCTGAAGCGGCCGAACTTCAGCCGCATCGCGTATTTCGCGTCGCACCCGCCGGAGGCGGAGCGTGCCACCTACCTCGCCGAACTCGCCGCGCCGGACGGCGCCGGCCGCGAGGATGGGGCGACCGCTACGCCGCGGCGATGGCCAAGTGGATGCCGGTCTTCCTGGAGGATCAGGTCAAGCTCAACGACTTCGGCGGCAGCGAGTACGTCATCACCATGCTGGCGGAGAGGGGGTGGACGGCGCCGCTGTGCTACGCGCGGGGCGAGCTGTTCCGCACCCGCGGGGCACCGCGCGACCTGGCCACGGCCGACTACTTCTACACGCAGGCGATCGCGCTCGATCCGGCGATGGCGGCGGCGTATCGCGGGCAGGGGCTGGCGCTGGTGAAGACCGGCCATCCGAGTGAGGGACGCATCGCGCTGCAGCGCTACCTCGCGCTCAAGCCGGACGCCTCCGACGCGGCGATGATCGGCATGACGATTTCCTCGATCGGAGGCGCGCAATGACGGTGAAGTGGCTGGTGGTTGCGCTCGGCGCGGCGGCGCTGAGTGCGGGGGCGGTGCAGGCCAACGCCTATCGCGAGAAGGGCAAGGTGGCCGAGGTCGCCGACGCCGCGCTGACGGTGACGCCGCCGCGCGACTGGAACCGGTTGAGCGTGAAGCCGGGCAAGTTCGCCGAGACCTGGACGCTCGATGGCGAGCAGCTCAACGACGTGACTTTCTATGGCGGCGTGACGCCGGGGCAGCCGCTGGTGCGGGAGGTCAGCAAGAAGCGCGACCCGCTGCCCAAGTTCACGACGGCGACGCTGCTGGCCGAGGTGCCCGAGCTGCTGGAGGGACCTACCGCAGCGCCAAGAAGATCGGCGCGTTCACGCTGACCAGTTCGGCCCGGAGCCGTTCCTGGGCGCGCCGGGCGTCTGTTCACCTACGAGTACACCGACGTCGACCAGTTGCCGCGAAGGGCGAGGCGCGGGCGGCGCTGATCGGGGGCAAGCTCTACATGGCGACGTTCGACGCGCCGCGGCTTTTCAGCCGAACGCTGAAGGATTATCGCGCGCTGGTGGCGACGGCGAAACTCCGGGCCGGGCCGGGAAGAGCGGGCAGGGGGCCTGAGACCACCCGCCCGCAGCTGCTGGTCGTCGCCCTGGTTCTTCACCGCCCGCCGGTGCCGCCGACACCGTCGGCCAGGCCGGACGCGGTGAAGGTCTCCGGCTCGTCGCCGCCTTCGCCGTCCACCGCGTCGCTGCGCGCCTCCACCGCCTGCTCGATGTCGCTGCGGCTGTCGTCGTCCTGCGCGGGCGGCGGGCTGTCGACGACCTGGTCGGTCCGGCGTCCTCGACGGCAGGCTGTCGGGTGCGGATCGCCTCGATTGTCACCCATCGCTCAGATCTCCGCCGGCTGCTGGTGCCGGGATCGCCGGCCGGGTGCCGGGCGAGGGCTGGTCGAAGTCGGGGCCGGGCGGGCGATCTCGTCGGCGGGCTGGCTGTCGGGGGGCAGTTGCTCCTGGGGAGGCTGCGTGGCCATCGGATATCTCTCCTCGTGTACCGCCTCAACGCGCCGCGGGGCGGGTTGCCTCGCCGTTGCCGGGCGCGCGCGGGTATAGGGCGCGCGTCACCGGCGGTGTCCGACGATGCGGGCGTGGCGGAACTGGTAGACGCAGCAGGTTTAGGTCCTGCCATCGCAAGATGTGGGGGTTCGAGTCCCTTCGCCCGCACCAGTTCCGCAGCGTGGCGCGACGGATGCCGGCTTTTCCGATCTTGCAAGAAGGCTGACGATGCAGACTGTCGAGACGTTGAACGAGGGCCTGAAGCGCGCCTACACGCTGACCATCACCGCGGGACATCGAGGCCAAGGTCGATGCCGAGGTGAAGCGCGTCGGCGCCGCAGTGAAGATGCCCGGCTTCCGCCCCGGCAAGGTGCCCGCCAACCTCGTCCGCAAGATGCGGCCCGGCGCTGCTGCAGGACGCGCTCAACACCGCGATCCAGGACGGCGTGCAGCTGATCGCCGACAAGCAGCTGCGCCCCGCGATGCAGCCGTCGGTGGAGCTGGGCGAGGATTACGAGGCCGGGCAGGACGCCGATCAAGGTCGAGCTGGAGGTGCTGCCGCAGGTGCCGGCGCCGGCGATCGAGGCGCTGAAGCGCTGGCGGCTGACGGTGCCGGCCGACGACGCCGCGATCGACGAGCAGCTGGAGAAGTTCGCCGCCGGCAGAAGAGCTGGGACGACGCCGGGCGACAAGGCCGCCGAGCAGGGCGATCTGGTCACCGTCGATTTCGTCGGCAAGACCGCGACGGCGTCGCCTTCGAGGGCGGCACCGGCACCGACATGGCGGTCGAGATCGGCTCGGCCGCTGATCCCCGGCTTCGAGGACCAGGTGGTCGGCGTGAAGGCGGCGACGAGAAGCAGATCGCGGTCACCTTCCCGGACGATTATCCGGCCAAGGAGCTGGCCGGGCCAGCCGGCGACGTTCGACCTCGTCGTCAAGTCGGTGAAGACCGCGGGCGAGCGCGATCGACGACAGCTGGCCAAGAACCTGGGGCTCGAGAGCCTGGAGCAGCTGAAGGGCCTGCTCAGGGCAGATCGAGCAGGAGCATAACGGGCTGACGCGCACGCACATGAAGCGCAAGCTGCTCGACCAGCTCGCCGAGGGCCACGACTTCGAGTGCCGCCGTCGATGGTCGAGGCCGAGTTCGCAGATCTGGGCGCAGCTGGAGCACGAGGCGACGCACGAGGCCGATCCGAGGCGGCGCGCGCCGAGATGGAGTCCGAGCGCGACGACTATCGCAAGATCGCCGAGCGGCGCGTGCGGCTGGGCCTGCTGCTGTCGGAGATCGGGCAGGCGAACGGCGTCGAGGTCAGCCAGCAGGAGATGAACCGGCTGATCGCGCAGGCCGCGCAGCAGTACGGCCCCGAGGATCGCCAGCGCTTCATCCAGTACGTGCAGCAGGAGCCGATGGCGGCCGCCCAGCTGCGCGCGCCGCTGTACGAGGACAAGGTCGTCGACTTCCTGTTCGACAAGGCCGACGTGACCGACCGCGAGACGACGCGCGAGGAGCTGGAGGCGGCGATCGAGCGACGCGCGCCAAGAAGGGCGCGCCGATCGAGGCCGAGACCGCGCCGCGCGGGGAGGCCGAGGGCACGGCAGCGCCGACGCCAAGCCGAAGAAGCCGCGCGCGAAGAAGGCACCGAGCCGACGCGAGCCGGCCCCCGGCGAGAGCTGGTGCCGCGCCGGTGAAGAAGGCGGCGAAGACTCGCGGGCCGAGCCGAAGAAGGGCTCGTCAGCCGGACGCCGGCATCCACCGTCGCGCGGGCTTGCGCAAGGTGCCGTTGTTGAGACCCCGGACCTCCACGGGCGAGAAGGGGGCACGATGACCGAACCGACCATCGCCGTCCTGCTGCCCTGCTACAACGAGGAGGCCGGCGATCGCGCAGACGGTGGCGGCCTTCCGCGCCGCGCTGCCGGGCGCGCATCTACGTCTACGACAACAACAGCCGCGACCGGACGGTCGAGGTCGCGCGGCGCGGCGCGATCGTCCGGACCGAGCGGATCCAGGGCAAGGGCGCGGTCGTCCGGCGGATGTTCGCCGACGTCGACGCCGACATCTACGTGATGGCGGACGGCGACGCGACCTACGACGCGGCCGCCGCGCCGGCGCTGGTCGCTGCTGCGACGAGCAGCTCGACATGGTGGTCGGCAGCCGCGTCACACGCGGCGAGCGCCTATCGCGCGGGACGTGATGGGCAACCGGATGATGACCGGCTGGCGCGGCTGTTCGGGCGCAGCTTCACCGACATCTTCTCCGGCTACCGCGTGTTCTCGCGGCGGTTCGTGAAGAGCTTCCCGTGCTGTCGGTCGGGTTCGAGATCGAGACCGAGATCAGCGTCCACGCGCTGGAGCTGAAGATGCCGACCGCCGAGATGGAGACCGCCTACGGCGCGCGGCTGGAGGGGTCGCACTCGAAGCTCAGCACCTACGGCGACGGCTGGCGCATCCTGCGCACGATCGCGACGCTGTACCGGATCGAGCGGCCGCTGGTTCTTCGGCGGATCGGCGGGCTGCTGGCGCTGGCGCTGGTGCTGCTCGCGCTGCCGCGGTGACACTACGCCGAGACCGGGCTGGTGCCGCGCTTCCCGACCGCGATCCTGGTCACCGGGCTGATGATCCTGGCGGCGCTCGTTCTTCGCGGGCTGATCCTCGACACGGTGGTGCGCGGCGGCGCGAGGTGAAGCGGCTCGCCTATCTCGCTGCAGCGCCCCGCCGGGGCTTGAACTAGCCGCGGCGCGCGATAGGCGCTCTTCCAGGGCATCAGCAGAGTTCCCCATGCACAATCCGTTCGAGACCGGCGACTTTCGCGGCAAGCTGGCGTCCGCCGGCATGGGCCTGCAGCAGACGCAGGCCGGTCTCGTCCCCATCGTCATCGAGCAGTCGAACCGCGGCGAGCGCAGCTTCGACATCTTCAGCCGCCTGCTGCGCGAGCGGATCGTGTTCGTGACCGGCGGGGTCGAGGACGGCATGGCCAGCCTCATCACCGCGCAGCTGCTCTTCCTCGAGTCCGAGAACCCGAAGAAGGACATCTTCATGTACATCAACTCGCCGGGCGGCGTCGTCACGGCGGGCATGGCGATCCACGACACCATGCAGTACATCCGGCCGCGCGTCGGCACGGTGTGCATCGGCCAGGCGGCGTCGATGGGCAGCTTCCTGCTGGCGTCGGGCGAGAAGGACATGCGCGTCGCGCTGACCAACGCGCGGATCATGATCCACCAGCCGTCGGGCGGCGCGCAGGGCATGGCGTCGGACATCGAGATCCAGGCGCGCGAGATCCTGCGGATGCGCCACGACCTCAACACGCTCTACGCCAGTACACCGGCCAGCCGCTGGAGGAGATCGAGGGCGATGGATCGCGACAAGTTCCTGTCGGCGCACGAGGCGAAGGATTTCGGCCTGATCGACCAGGTGTTCGACAAGCGCCGGTGCCGCCGACGACGGGCGGCCGCGGCCTGAGGGCGAGCGATCTGCGTTAGCCCTCTTTGGGCGTTGTGGTTTGCGTATCGGCCGGGTTACCATGCCCGGCCCAGGCAGGGGCCCCTCGCCCCAGGGAAGGTTTGAATGACGAAGCTGAGCGGTGGCGACTCGAAGAGCACCCTCTACTGCTCGTTCTGCGGCAAGTCGCAGCACGAGGTGCGCAAGCTGATCGCGGGTCCGACCGTCTTCATCTGCGACGAGTGCGTCGAGCTGTGCAACGACATCATCCGCGAGGAGACCAAGTCCGCGCTGGTGTCCAAGAAGGACGGCGGCGTGCCGACCCGCAGGAGATCTGCGACGTCCTGGACGATTACGTCATCGGCCAGAAGCGCGCCAAGCGCGTGCTGTCGGTGGCGGTGCACAACCACTACAAGCGGCTGAACCACGGCGCCAAGGGCGCCGACGTCGAGCTCGCCAAGTCGAACATCCTGCTCGTCGGCCGACCGGCTGCGGCAAGACGCTGCGCGCAGACGCTGGCGCGCATCCTCGACGTGCCGTTCACGATGGCGGACGCGACGACGCTGACCGAGGCGGGCTACGTCGGCGAGGACGTCGAGAACATCATCCTGAAGCTGCTCCAGGCGTCGACTACAACGTCGAGCGGGCGCAGCGCGGGATCGTCTACATCGACGAGATCGACAAGATCAGCCGCAAGGCGGAGAACCCGTCGATCACCCGCGACGTGTCGGGCGAGGGCGTGCAGCAGGCGCTGCTCAAGCTGATGGAGGGCACCACCGCCTCCGTGCCGCCGCAGGGCGGGCGCAAGCATCCGCAGCAGGAGTTCCTGCAGGTCGACACGACCAACATCCTGTTCATCTGCGGCGGCGCGTTCTCGGGGCTCGAGAAGATCATCGGCGACCGGCTGCAGGGCAAGTCGATCGGCTTCGGCGCCTATGTCGCCGCGCCGAGGAGAAGCGGACCGGCGAGGTGCTGCGCTCGACCGAGCCGGAGGATCTGCTGAAGTTCGGGCTGATCCCCGAGTTCGTCGGCCGCCTGCCGGTGATCGCGACGCTGGAGGACCTGGACGTCGAGCGCTGGTCAAGATCCTGAAGGAGCCCAAGAACGCGCTGGTCAAGCAGTACCAGAAGCTGTTCGAGATGGAGGACGTCGAGCTCGGCTTCACCGACGACGCGCTGGTGTCGGTCGCGAAGAAGGGGATCGAGCGCAAGACCGGCGCGCGGGCTGCGGTCGATCCTGGAGGGCATCCTGCTCGACACGATGTTCGACCTGCCGAGCATGGACGGCGTCGACGAGGTGATGATCGACGGGACGTGATCGAGGCCGCAAGGAGCCG